>JASANV010001525.1:0-108029 GCA_030849715.1 Trypanosoma mega | reverse complement strand
GTAAGCTTCCCTAAGTGTGGCATTGGGCAAGGCATCGCGCCGGAGGACCTTTATGAGAGAGAGGTATCTTGAGAACGCCTCGCCCAATTAGGTGCAAGATGTCTTTCTTCTAGATAATTTGAAGCCGTAAACATTTGTCTTGGAGTATTTGTATGTTACAATTGTAGAGAATATGCGAGAAAAGACGATTCTTATTCAACATGCCTGTGAAAGTCAAGTGGGGGTGCATAAAGGCCAGCCGCTGGTTGCCCAAGCATGGCTAAAGCCTCCAGCATGCCGTGTTGTCTATGATTCAATGCTCTCGTTTAAAAATTCTTCAAGTAGTGCATGTCAATTGACAGCTTTTATAGAAAAACATAAAAAAAAACATGTGTGAATAAAAAAGGAAAGTTCATTTGTAATCATTTGCTTTTGTTGCCGTGCGTTTTAAAATTTATCAACCGAAACGCTTAAACACTCAGACGCATTGTGGTGCCCGATAATACCCCCGCCTGACACAATGCGTGGCGTCTCCGGTGTGGTATAGTGGCTAGAACAAGCGGCTCTCACCCGCTAGACCCGGGTTCGATCCCCGGCACCGGAATTTTTCGCTACCTCCCATGAGGGGTATCGAAAGTTCTTTATTCTCTTTTTTCGAGGTGAAGGAAAGTAAAATGCAGTAATGCTTTCACCAAGGCGATTTGTATTGAGTGTAGAGAAGGGAACAGTTATAGAATAACCTTAGACTGCATTTTATTTTTTCACTGGGGACGCAAGACTCCTTCTTCCCTTAGAGAAGGTGAGTCTAGCGCAATTTGCACTTCTGTCTACAACACTTTGCTGCAGGGATAAAAAATGTCTTGCTTCTTTAAGCGCACAGAGTGTAATTTTGAGCAAGTACATAAGCAAAGCCAAAAGCAGATTTGTTAAAATAGAAGTACTTTTCCAGGAAATGGATTTAGTTTAAAGAGACAGAGCCCGTTTTCAAAAATTTTAAATCATAATATGCACTACCCGCGCGAGCGCAGGGCACAGGCAGCTGATCATGGCGAATGTAAATTGTTGCGTTTGCGTGGCGTTCATATAGAAGGATCTTTCCCAATTTCACTTCATGCTCCAACCATGATGTTAGACAGTTTCCTAAAATCTCATAGGGAGAGCGTCCTCCTCGCTATCCTTATCAAAGCAATCCGTGATTGATTTGCAAATGGTAGATCGCTGCGTGCCAAGCTGCGGAGGGTGGAGCGTGGTGGATTTAGTGCCTAACGGGCAGATCCCTGTTGAACCCACATGCGTCATTGGCCGTTCCAGTGCAAACTGCATTCATTTTTTCGCAGCATTTGGTGATGGCTTTCGGAATGAATGGTCTGCGACTGGGGTGCTGACTTTACATTTCCTGAGTTTACATGGTGGCTTCTTTATTCTTTCTTACTTTTTTCTTTTTTCTCTCCTTTCTTTTGTTATGAAGATTGCGCACCTTAAGGTGGGTAACAAAGCGTGCAGGCATATTCAAAATACCTTATTCTATTTTTTTCTTCACTCGAAAGTATGATGAATACCGCTATCGCGGCCAGATGGGGCCACGTTTCCCCCCCCAAAAAAAAAAAAAAAAAACAGTTATGTTTATTTGCAACGAATGGGCATAGATCTGTGTGCTCGAGCCAGGCGGTTGGTCGCTTCAAATAAACAGCCGACAGCGACCGTTCAGAGAATGGACGATAAATCGATAATTCGGGATATGGGGCAGCCTCTCTTTTACTCTTTCCAGTTGGCGCCAAGAGCAGTCTTGGCACGTGCAGGCGGCAAGAATGAATGACTCTCTTTCCGAAACACCCGAACACATTTCTATTTCCCGCTTGGGGGGTGCTCTGGGTTATCTTCTGGCGGCTTTCCGGTGAATTCTCAGTCGCCTTCAATGGGGTCTTTATCTTCCCCCCAAAGCATCTTTTTCGTTGGATCCGGTGTGGTATACATTGGGCCGGTGAGCTTTTATTTTGTGCTCAGCAAAAGGAGGCCAATGCAGAGATTTATGGGCTGGGGGTGGGGGGGAATTGTATTATTCGATCCACGGGAAGATTCCCCTCACCAAAGCCAACGGAGAGGCTGATCTGACAGGTTGTCGCGGAATTTTTTATTACACAGCCCCGAAAAGCGAGCACATGAAAAGACCTCTTCTGCTGATATAAAAAGGAATATGGATACAATGACTTTACTCCCACCCCTCCTGAAAGAAACAATACATATATATATATAAATATATATATATATATATATATTTAAGCGCATTGGAGGGGTGCTGGGGAATGAAACGCATTTGCTGTCCCCGAAAAGAAGTTGATAGAGAAACATATCCATCGAAACACTGCGGAACGCAAAAATGACAACGCAAACCGATTGAAAGCACTGAATACGCTGCCCACTCCCGTTCCGCTAGCAGGGGGGGTCGGCGGGACCACTCTATAAATGTGGAGCGCCGCATCTCGCCAGCAAAGGGGATCAATCGTGGGAAGATTTCGCAATTTCACCAGAAAACGTTACATCGATCAATCCAGACGAAACGGCGGAAGCCACGTTTCTGTAGAGTTTACAGCTCCAAGAAAGCAGCAAACACCAATACGTACGAACCTTAAAGGCTCTATTTCACTTCGTCAAGAGCCCGCTGGACTTGCAGCAGACGGGGTTAGCAAAAATGGTTACCGGACCCAGTCCGAAACATGAACATCCGATGCTTCGATGGGAACTTTCCGTACTCCTTGCCCAGAATGGCGGTTAGAACGTCAAGCTAGCGATTCCATTGGTTCGTCTTACAGCGCGAAGGTGGCAAGAGAAATCGCACCCTTACAAAGGGAGAATTTTGTTCCGCACCGCATGGAAAAGGCCGCCGTAGCGTAATAATGGGGAGCGTTATGAAAAACGTTCGAGGTGGATTTCCATTTATCCCCCCGCTGCGTCGCCATAACGGCCGATGGCGCAATGTGAATGCGAACAACTCTGCGCGGCACCAGGCTGGGGGAAAGACTTGCAGCGTTAAGGGGGGAAGGTGTCCCACAGCTGCTGAAGCTCATGGGAATACCCTTCCCCCCTCTTCCACCAAAATGGCGCTTTGGTACGCGCAGCGGCAGCCATGGTGAAAAATGGGGTGGGTACAAGGACGCCGGTGTTTCTAAGAAAGGGTGCCGCTCAATGGGTTTCCAAGAAACACGGTGCGACACCCCTGCTCACAAGCAGAAGTGGGCGGCCAGAGTGCCGATACCGCAACGTTGATGCGAGGCAACTGCGCAAAATAGTAAACGAAATGTGGGTTCGGTAGGGCTTTGTGGCGTTTTCATCGCGAAGAGATGCCTTTGGCAAATGTGCTCGGCATGCCGCCGCGCGCCCCTTAAAGGTGGACGCGCCACGCGGGTCCAAGCCATGCCCTTGCAACAAGTCTGGGTTGGCTCTTTGAATTTTGCGGAAGCGCGCGGTCGCACGTATGAGGTGACAAAGGGGCGCGTGGACGACGTTGGCGCAACACCGCTAAACCAAACGGGGCGCAACAGTTAATAGCAGAGAATCCCGCTTGCGGATGCCCAAAGCGGACGCGGTAGTCTGTGTGCGGGCAGAAAACGCTCGACCAGCATAAAAATCCACAATAAGAGGATGAGTGGCTCCGTTTTGCGCGGTGGAAGGGAAGCCGGCATGGCTTCGTGGAAGATTTATTGCGTGGCCGAAGGCCCGCGATGACGGCAAGAAGCGTAAAGCAAGTGCTTCGCTGTATCGCGCGCGTCTTCTTCTTTAGATGCGGTGTTGGATGGGCCGCTGCTTTATTTAGCTTCAAAGGGTTGTTCTTTTTCGTGGAACTCCCAAAAAGGTTGGGGAAGTTTTTTTTTTTTGGCGGATCGAAGGGGGACGGCTGTTATTGACCACGGGCCCCTTTGCTGGCAAATGCCATCGCCAGTGTGAAGGCGCGAGGCGCCGCAGCCACAGCCGGCGAAGAATGCAGAGCACCGGCCAGCATTTATACGGATGTTTGGGTTTTTAATGCCCGCGTTGGCAAACTGAAAAAAGGCGCGGCAATGGGGTGCCTGTGTTTTGGCAAGATGCGAAGGGGCGGGGTGTGGCAAAACGAGGGTTTTGGGAACTCATTCGGGAGCGGGGCCTCCTTGGAGCTCCTTTCGCGCGTCGGTGGGGCGCCGCGTTGTTGGCAAAAAAGGCGCCGCGCAAGGGAAGAAAAGAGCAGGACTTCAGAAGCATTTCGGCACAGGAATTGTGGTCTGTTGCCTTGTGGGGGTTTCGCGCGGCGGGCGTTGGTCAAGAATCCCCTCGTTGGCACCGCCTCCTTTTTAATATGGCGGGGCGGGGGCCGTCGCAACCCCATCGGGGGGTAAAAAGATAGGAGGGCCCCGCAGAGCCCCGCGGCAGCCAGAGAAATACGGGGAACGCGGCTGGGAAAACCCATGGCGAATGCGCCGGCCGTCCCCAAGCGATTGCTGCCTGCCTCGGCGGCGCTCGTCGCTGGCGCGTTGCTGTTGAAGGGGGGGGGGGTCGCCGTATTTTCGGGATGCGGGTTGCCCCGTCCCCGCCCAAAGCGCGCAGGCGGACGCGCCTCCCATTTTTCCCGCAGATGCGGCGCCGATTTCGAAGCGCATATGCGCTATGTGCCCTGAGGTGTGGCGGTGTGCGCTGGAAGCGCGGCGGTGGCCGGGGCGGCGCCAAAAAGTCACCCCGCATCCCGACCTGCAATGCGAGAGTGGCGTGCCGGTGGCGCACCGCCTCGCAAAAATGGCGCCGCAGTCGCCCACCACGGCGCCTCCTTGAGGGATGGTCCGGCTGACGGTTTGACGCGCGTCAAAGGTGCTAAGCGCGGCGGGGGGGATCGGGGTGGCGCGTGTGTGCGTGGGGCGGGGCGGCGGGCGGGCGTTGGCGCGGAAAGCGTGAGATATGTCTGCGTTTTCGCGCTGCCAAATCATGATATCTGAGCGAGTGTTTTCTTTTTGCCGGCATTTTGCATGCTACGAGAAAGAAAAATTGTTTACATTTCTCATTTTTGCATATATGGATTGCATATTAGGAAAATTAAAAATGCCCTTTTTGTCTTCATCTCCTTGATTTTTCTTTTATGCAAGCAGATCGGCAGCATGACAACAAGTGTTCCTTTACGGATTGCCATGTTGTTGTTCGAAAAAGTTGTGTTGTTCTTTTGAATGTTGGCCGCGCGTGGCGTGTGAAGATGGGGCTTCTGGTGGTTTTCTTTTTTTGGCGCGTCTTTTTTTTTTTTTTTTTGAAGTGCCTTTCACAAAAAAAAAAAAAAAAACGCGGACAACGCATGCAAAGAAGTGCATTTTGGCGTTGGGAGCGCTGCAAAACTTAAGGCGCCGATCCCATGGAGAAGGAAAACTAATTTTGCCCATCAAAAGCTTTAAAAAATGGAAGGGTTGCTGCTTATAGTCGGCGTGCCGTTTGTAAATGGCACTTTGGCATGCAACTGAGATGGAAGAAGAGAGGCGCCGTGCCAAATGACCCCTGGGAACCTACACAAAAAAAAAAACGATGGCTAAAATCGGGAAGAATGATTGCCTAAAAAAGGCGCCATTCAAGAGGTTTCTGCCGGGTGGAATGCTGCAAGAAAGAAAAAAAAAAGAAAAGAAGATGTGAAATACTTACCTACATATATGCAATAAATCTTCAACAGTGAATAATTAATTTTGTAGTTGCTGAATGACCTTGACTAGATATGGAACAAAATGCAAAACGTGGGAAAAGAAAAGAAAACAGAATCAATCATGTAAAACAATTTCTTCAAGCGTCATTCCTAAGGAATGCATAGACCAAGACAACGAAACGTTGCGTGCTTGGCGTGCACCGTATCTCACATTTTCGCACTTTTGCACTGTGGCAAAGCAAAAGGGCAAGATAACAAGAATTGCTCATCATTTTTTTTTTTTTTTGGTGTGTGAGATCGAAAAAGTAGAGCAAAACTACTCTTTATGTCGATAAAGTACTTTAGCAACTTAAAAGAGTTCTTAATTTATTTTTTGTTGAGGGAATTTTATTTATCCTTAACACTTACAGCCGCAATAGCGACACCGTTCCTGGTTATTTAGGCCCCTTTTCTGTTGTTGTTGATGTTCTTCCACATGATTTTCTCTCAAAGGGATTTATTTGATGTGAGTCCATCTTCCAGCAAAGTGCTTCGTCCTCCATTACTCTCTTGTAGCAGTGCGAGAAGAAGTGATGGGTCCATCCACCATGGAACAAGAAGACGACCCCCATCTCGCATGTCACATTCTGTTCCGACAACGATAAGTAATCCAGTATCTTCCGGTGTGGCTATGCGAGAGGCTCCGGCTGTAGGCTCAATAACGCTGCGCACTGCCGTCGATGCGCAAAACACCTTAACAAAAGAGAGGTATTGTGGCAGAGGGAGTGTGGGGTCGCGTGTGACATAGCCAACACCTGCGTCATTTATGATACGATGACACTCCTTGTTGAGTGACGATTGCTCAACAACCTCCTCCAACCAGTCTCGAAAAGCAGAACTGCTATCCAGTTCCCTTTGAGTAATAACAGCATCATCTGCTCCATCTTCCGTCTCACCAACCCATCCACCCAGCGCATCATCTTCCTCACCCAAGGTTTGACGATCGCTTGGCATGGCATGCGTGTGTGGTTTGTATGGTAAACAATTGTAGTATAGGTTTATTGGATTCATGGCAGGGGCGTGATACGCAAGGTATTCGCGGTATTCATGCAGGCGCCTCCAGAATACAGATTCGATCAAAGTTCCCATGGAAAATATACGAGGAAAACAACGAATGGGACCTCGATAACGATATTCTCTGGCTTCTTGTTCTTCTTCTGTGCGTGATGTTTGAGTGGTGAGGGCATTATACGACATGGAGAAACTATTCATTCCTTCATCTACGGAAGGTAATTCTCCGGTATCATTTCCAGTGAGGGAATGCCCTGTCCTGGTGTCTGAGGTGTTGGCACTTACTTTTTCCTTTGCTAGAGGAATGAATTCTTCCTGAACCACGCCATCCCGTAACTGGAGAAGTTTTGGTAACAAAGAGAGGGACGATTCCGCCTGCTCCAACACAGATGCTAGAGCAGCTATTAAACGATTCAAAAAGACTACAAAGTTACTTGATAGCTTTACCGAGAGAGCAAAACGAATTATTTCAGCTGTGCAACATGACATGTGACGGGTCACTGTAAAACCTTTGGAGGTCTCTTCATTTTTTGATTTAGATGTCATCGTCTCTTCATTCCCTGCACTCACTTCTTCGGCAGATTCTACCAATGTTGTATCCGCATCCCATGTGATAGTGATATTCCCTTCAATGTGCGACGCTGTATGAGTAGCCAAATTACGACAGCGATGAATGGCAAGCGTGACTCGCTGTGACACATCTTGCGTCATCTCCATCTCCTTTCCCTTTTCTCTTTCACCTTCACCTTGGTTCGCTGCCATCGTCTCAGCATCACCGGGGTTCTCGTCAGAGAACAAGCACAACCCACAAAGAATCTTCTGGAGCGTGAGTGAGACCCTCTCCGAGATCTCTTTAGAAAGGTGGAGGTGATGCATTACAGCGAGGTTGTGATCATGGAGTTCCAAAATATTTGAAATGAGAGTTGTTGTATCTACCATAGCCAGTTCTAATTGCAAACGCTCAAAACTGGATGCTTCCCATTTTCCAATCTTCTCTGTGATATCACCTATAGAATCTGATGGATAAATAGTACACTTTAGTTCTTCGCATATTTTTAATTCACCCGGTGTAAGCGCACCGCATGTGCTCTTATCCCCATTCTCATGAGTTTTACAATTTGTATCATTACTACGTTTTTTATCATTATGTGAAGATGTATTTACCACCTTTGTTTTTGAATCTTGATCAAAGATAAGTACCCCAACCAATACAAGTGGCTTCATGACCATATCTTCAATTCGTTGCTGGTGAGGTCGATCACCAGTTCCGAGTCCTGAATTCGCCTTATTATGGGTATAACGCACATACCTTTTTCTATTCTTCACCACACGATTGACAATAATTGGTAAATTTTTAGAGAATCGCAAAACACACCGCGACATCGTTTCCACACATCGTGCATTAAAAAATGTGACAGCCTCAAACAGGACACATGACTTTCCGCAAAGCACTTCTGGGAGTTCCTCACAGAAACGCTGCACACGCCGCATGGCAACCGCCTCCGTTTGGCACACCGAGGACAAGTATTCAAGAGTGGGGAATGCAAATGGGTCCATACTATGAATATCGCCTTCGCTGACGCCTGATGCGCTTCGGTGCGCATGATACGCCGCGACGGCGTGACGAAGCGCTTCCAATGCACTCTGTGAATCATCCACTTGCACACGCTTGTGGGATTCCCCGTGAGGTCGCCGCATTTCAAGCGATTTGAGAGCGACTCGAAGCGCCTCCGAGAGGTGACGAAACTTCTCCGTGGCGTTTGGGTCCTCCGGGTTTAGGTCGGGATGGCAGAGGAGGGTTTGGGCAATGTACGCCTTCTTCACCCGTGCGTGGGTGATGTCTATGGAGGATGTCAAACCCAATGTTTGCAGAGCCGCCCGAGGAGTCATGGCACGTAGCCACAAGGATCGAGATAGCATAAGATGCTTATGCAATTTTTTTTATTTTTTATTATTATTATCTTGTTTGCTTCTTTACGTTCCCGCCACACTATGTGCTTTAAGAAGAAGTAGAAATACAAAGAGGGCGTGAGAGAGCACACACACAAAACCCCATAAAGGAAATTTACACTACACTTCTTTATGCAAATATATATATATATATATATATATATATATATATATATAAATTCAAAATTCCATGGAGGAAACTTATATCCACATTACTGTGGGGGATTAGCGGAAAAACCATTCATAATAAAAATAACTGAAATAATAGCAATAGTAAGCACTCGCATCTGTACTTTCGTACTTTTCGTAAACAAATAAAAACGATAAACAAAAATACATATATACGGAAAGAAACAAAGGCAAACGCAGAAACATATATATATATATATATATATAAAGACGTATATATATAAAGACGTATAAAGTTGTGATAGGAAATTTTTCTTAGTTGCCTTCCTCTTCGTCCTCCTCATCCTCCTCTTCGAGGGTTGTACAGTGGAAAAAGACTTTACTCGAGACAAATGCCTCCTCCAGTGCGGTGTACTCACGTACCGCGAACTCCACCATGGTGGCTGTGAGGTGCATATTGTTGATTTCCTCATCTTCATTCGTGTGGTCATGCTTGGACCCTTTTCGACTTTTAGCTTCCCTACTACGTTCTGAAATGCCTTGTATCATAGCTTTATGACGAGCTATGTAGTATTTTAAAATACTTTCAAACCAATGAAGAGATTCAAATTGCTCCGTCACACCAAATAACCGAAGTAGAAAGGAACATCCAAGTGCGAAGCCGTCATCTGTAAATAGACCATCTTTATTCTTCTTTATAAGTTGCTCCTTCTCGCGGATCATAAGTTCCACGTGTAGAACACAAATAGGTGGTATTATCATGTAGAAGTTTTTCAAATGACTGTACTTTTCAGTCCCTTTCAAACGCTTTGTCACAGCCTCAAGGAGCATGCGGAAGTACTCGGAACCGTCGGAAAGTTTCTTACGCATGTTACCAACCACTCGATCCACAATGCGAATAGCATCTAAAGTTGATGGTGGGGCTTTGTCAGCATCATTGGCTTCATTTTCATCATCCATATCTTGCAGTTCTTCTTCTTCTTCTTCTTCATCGTCATCACTACCAATGGCTTTTGGATCCATAACACGTTCGAGCCGAACAACATTGTCGATGGAGGGAATAAAAGCAGCAGAATCGGCCACGGCACGCAAACCCCCACTGCGCATCATGCGCATGTATCCAAGTGCATTCCCAATCTCGGAAACGAGATGCCGAAATTTTTCTAAAAATGTTTGTCCATCGTCTGCTGCACCTAGTTTGCGCATCTCTCTAATAAATTTTTCTGCTCGAGAGAGAGGATATTCCCCGTTAAGTTCCTCTTTTTGTGTTTGAACCTGTTTTGCATCCTTAATAAGCCTTGACTTTACGTGATCATCGTACAAGAACTGCGATAAGATGGCCAATTTCTTAAGAATACACTTATAAACATAGTTTACTGTAGTATTCATAATACCTGTTCCGTGGGTTCGAATAGAATTCGCAATATGTCGTATATGCAATGTGTGAAGATGCTTTGACTCCGTCATAGATGGTCGCTGAACAAACAGCTGCTCATTCATATTGTATGTATAATTGGCCACAAAGACTTGAATATTTTCCGTAATAACCAATACATCAAGACCTTGATCAACAATACTACCAGGGAGATAACCGTCACATATGTGCAGACCATAACGTTCCAAGGCTAAGTTACGCATTTCTTCATAGGTTTTCCAATCATTTGCCATGAGTGCGTTTAAATTATAAAATTGCGCATCTAAATACTGCTCCACTTCGAATGCTATGTGATACCATTCAGTAAAAAATCGAAAAGGTGCCATACGTGTAAAGCGAGCTACATCTCTCCCTTCTTGAGACTCAATGTGACGAAAAGGTTGGCCAAGAACGACGGAATGAGTGTAGAGGCGTAAATCATTTTCAATTTCTGTACAGAGTGGGTCAATCAAATACTTTTTCAGACATTCTCGAATGTACATTGTGTACTCATCGAGAAGCTTCACAGCATGTTTTACATGTCGAGCAGAGAGAATAGAAGGGCGACAGTCATGCATCGCCATGATAAGGTACGACAAGTGTTCTGAGCGAAGTGGCCGCTGGAAGATTCGCTCAAAAAATACAGGAAAAAATGTCTCTCGTTGCCAATAAAGAAAGTCACAGTCCGTCGCTACACGCATGGAGCGTTGGTAGAGTATAATACGACGGAGTTGCGAGAAGGCAATTAGAACGGTTTCTGTTTCCTTTATTGTAATAATTTCTAAGCCACCGGTGCTACCACGACGTCTATTGAGGGCAGTGCTGAGGACAAGATCCAGGCAAATAATATTTTCCGGTGTTTGTGGTTTATGTAGAAGTGCGATTGCCTCCCCAATTGCACAATGTTGATCGGTTATATCTTCCGAACCGCGCTGAATCACATCACTGAGACGTTGATAAATGTCATAGAGGTGACGCTCCATCACGTATGTGATGGAACGCACAAGTAAACCAAACTCCGCCGCTAAAACACCTGACTTTGTATGGTACG
Source organism: Trypanosoma mega (assembly GCA_030849715.1). Classification (NCBI taxonomy): domain Eukaryota; phylum Euglenozoa; class Kinetoplastea; order Trypanosomatida; family Trypanosomatidae; genus Trypanosoma; species Trypanosoma mega. Next base: position 96,815 of record JASANV010001525.1, on the reverse strand, counting down.
CTGCACGTATCATCATAAGCATTTGAATACCTTGGGCAATAGAGTCTACTTGCTGAAACGTGATGGCCGCATCCGCACAGTTGTGTAATGTGACGTGATTAATAAGAAGCCGATGCACGTGCTGTGCGAGAAGGATTCCGCGTTGCATCAAAAGTGTTGTCGTTTGCAAGAGTGCTTCATAGTGTTGCGGACTCACTGGCATCGCGGTCTCCATCTCGGCGAGCCACGCGCTCACGAGTGTGGTGAGTCTCGTCAGGTTTGGGATAAACTCCGCCGCACTTCGCTGGCAGGCTTGTTTAATGGCCTGCATGCCATCTTTCATGGGGTCCCGTGTGAGGTGACTCAACTCTGCCGGCACACGCCGCGCGAGCCACGCCGCCGGACGCAGCTGGTGTACTCCACGCAAGTAAATCACAGGCATGACCTTATGAAGACGAAACACCTGTTTGCACAACTCACGCCGCTCCCCCTCAGCCCCTGTTCGGCGGAAGAGATGGATGTAGAGGTAATACATACCCAAAATACCAATGTAACGTCGTTGAGCGTCGCCCTCGCGTGTGGTGCCTGTGCTCTCCTCCACTCCGCGGATTATATTTGAGAGGAGGTCGAGAAACTCTACACGAAATCGCTCATTTGTGGTCACAAGAGCCAATTCCTCAGGTTTATCAAATGATTGCAAAACGAGACGTTGGAGAATGCCATCGTCGAGGAGTTCCTGCTCAATCTTATTCAGAAGTTGACAAAAGAGTTCCATTGTCATCTCATCATATTCAAATCTGTCCTGATTCTTAGAAACCTGTGCGAGGAGTTTGCGATAAATGGAGAAGCCGTGTCGGAGAGTATCGTGTGTCTGCAGTACCTCCTCCACACTGACGAGGGCGGCGAGTAGGTCCGTCAATGTGCCCCACACGAGAGGATAACGCACAAACGTAAATGGGGCGTAATTGTCTTGTTGATGCGTGGCCGAGTAGAGCGCGGCGAGCTGTTGCACAACCTGCTGCACCACGCGTCGCACCCGCTGCACCCAACTCCACACGCTTTGCAGCAAACCCATGAGATGACCCGCGCCACGCTGCGCCTCCTCATCGCTGATGCCTTCCTCGCGACAGCTGTCGTCGCCGAACATGGCTAGCGGGGGAATGAGCACCTCCAGTCCCTCATGGGTCAGAGACTCCATCTCACTCACAAGACTCGCAAAGCAGAGAGTGATGCGAAAGAAGAGGCGATTGTGCAGCTTGGTGCGACCCAATATGTCCGCAATAGATCCATCGAACTGCTTTCCCTGCGCGCCACTCCCCAACTGCAGACAGACAGTGTCTGTGTGCGGATCCCACATCATAGGGTCCCAACGACGGTCAAAAACCTGCTGAATCTCAAGTAGCATCTTCTCATGACCCGTAACAAAGTAGCGAAGCTTGTCGTGAAACACCTCCTGCTCCTCCTTTTCAATGTCAACTCCAAAGTCAAGCGAGGAATGCATTGGCTAAGTAAATGCAACCGCACGGCTTATTCGTTCGTCTGTTTTTTTTTTTTTTTTGTGCGTGTGTGCTGTATTTTTATGTTCTTTCTTTTTGTTTTCTTCGTTGCCTTTAGTGTATTCACGATGTATCTGTATATTTGCTTCCGTTGTTGTGTAGCTTCTCTTTTCAACACGAGAAGAGAATTTTACGTTAATTCAAACCCAATATACCAATGATACCAACCACAATACGTTAGAATGTTTTTTTTTTTTTTCTCACTCTTTTTTCAAAAAAAAAATAATATCTTACTCTTCTTTATGTAAAGAAAAAGAACGAAAAAAAAACATGTATATATATATATATATATAATCATCAAGAAAAGCACAGATGTAAAGCATAGCACAAGTTATCAAAAAAAGAATATCAATGAGGAAACAAAAAACAAATAAGTAAAAATAATAAAGAATTCAAAGGCAAAAAAGCAACACAAAAAGTGAATCGGATGCAGATAATTGTAAAAAGAAAGCACATAAAAAGAGTAGAGCAAATCAAAACAAAGAAGATTCATGGCGCCAAGAGCAACGACACCACACCCCGTACAGTCATTATTTCTTCTTCTCATCATAACCTATTTCTGGAGTAAACATACAAATAATGGATACAATAATAGTATTACAAAAAAAAATAGCAGTAACAAAGGATAACTACATCTTTCATTTCCTTCTCTTTATGAGGAACACTTTCACCGAATTCTCGCCGTACATTTTCCCTTACTTCTCTGTCGAATACTCTCTGCCTTGATTCGCCCTGCCGCCAGATAAAGTGGGTGCTGTGTGTATGTGTTGCACCCATCCATTTCCTTCTTCATCAGACTGCTATTCGTCCTTCTCCGCGTGCTCCCTTTCCCGCTGGGATGGAGCACCCGCTCTGCTACTTCTCCCACGCAAAGCTCTCACACACATTGCGTGCATGCCTCCGCCTCCCCGCGACGGCTGCAACACAGCAGCGATTCGGTAAGTCTCACATGTGCCGCGGCCACATCCATGTGCACATTGCCCAATGCACGGCGACGGAGGGCGATGGCCTCCTTTGGGTGTCCGCTGCGTGTGAAGGCATCGGCACGTTTCACCCCGCGCCACTCCACCTCATCGGCGGCCGCGTTGCACTTGGCTTTACTCTCCATCCCATCACCCATGCGCGCCACGAGGAATCCGCGTTGTTGAGCATGTCCTGTCACACTCACCTCCACACTCGCGTCGGGTTCGGCTTCCACCGCAATGGATGCCGCGTAGACATGGGCGTATTCCTTTTGGGTGCCTAAAACACCTCTCTCGAGGTTCACACGCGGCCCCTCCAAGACGCCGTGGTGTGTCATTGGAATCCATCGAAGCGAGGAGTGGTTCAACGCCACGCCGAAGCGGCTCAAGGGCGGAACGGGCACGGGAGGTGTCGCCCATCCGCAAAAGAGAGAGGCGGAGGAGGAAATCGGGAATGTGTCGCGCACAACGATCATACGGCTCCAAGTCAAAGACTCGCTGCACCGCAGTACAGTCATCCTCGATAGAAGAGCTCATTTCGCTAACATCCGAAAAAAAAGAAAAAAAAACGCTTCTGAAAGATTACCTTTTTTTTTTTTTTGTTAAAATCAAAGAGAAAAATATGCATTTTTTTTTTTTTCTCGCCATCACCTCCCCCCTCCAAAAAACGAAGGTAATGGCTAAAAGAAACGCGATAAAAGAAAAAAAAAACCACCAAAGCTACAGCGACTAGGGAGGGGAATATAAAAAGCAGCCTCGTCTGCACACACCAACAGAGTAAACAACAACAAAAAAAAGCAAAAAAATATGTATGCAGACAGATTTATAGGCACAGAAAGCGAACCGGAAAAATGCATAGATAAATGAAAGTAAAAAAAAATTCACGAAACGAGAAGCGAATTCGAACGCCAACATTTGTATCCCAGGAGAAAATAAAGTAAGACACAGGTATGTATAAATAAAAATACACAAAAATATACAGATGTATATGTGTATATATATATGCCTACTCTATTTATTCGAAATAAATCGCCTTACTTTCCTTCTCGATTTCTTCTTCTCACTTATCGCTATATGCTCCTTCAGCTTGACTACTTTTATTAAATCAAAAAAAAAACTTTTCTTGCCTTCTATTTTATTAAGTATATATATATATAAATTTGTTGTTTTCCGTTCCTCCGTTAACCATTCGTTTGGTTAAACTTCACATATATATATATATATATATATATGGGTAAACATCATTCTTTTGTATTTTTTTGTTGTTAATTTTTCCGCGTTCAGTTCATTTCTTACTTCTTTGTAATACTTGTTCTCGTTTTCTTAATTATAGTATATATATATATATATAGATAGAAAGTGCTCACTTCTCAGAAGGACCGGTTGAGCGGAACAGCGTGTTGTGCGTGGCGCCACTACTCGACGGGTTCCCCCTTTGCTTCCGCAGCGCGGCGGCGGTGCGAGGCGAGGGACTCGTGTACCTTATAGCTTTGTGTCGTGACAGTTTCTTGGCAAAGTGTGCAAACAGAATGGACAACATCAAGTCCGCTTTCAAAGAACGTATTACCCGCAGCACTCTCCCGCTGGCGCTGCTCCTCTGTGATGACGGTGACAGGGTTAATAAAGCTTGGCATGGGCTGTATGAGTTTGCCGAACTGTGTAAATGTCTCTGTTGTGGCGACGGGTTGTGCCGCGCAGCGTTGGTGCCCATCGCTCTGCAAGTGGTTCTTCACGCTGATAGCGTGCGGCGGCAGAAAGAGGCGGCAAGACTGGCAGAACACCATGGCCCCATTCTGTTGACTGACGAGGTGTTGGGGAAACAGCACGGAGGTCCCTCGGCGTCCATTTCTGTTGCCTCGTAAACCCGCCGTCTCCTCCGCCGTTTCCTCCAGACGACGACGTTGTGGAAAGTGATAACGCGCCTCGCCGTTTTCATCGCCGCCCGCCTCCGCACTGCCACTCCTACTACTGCTTGTGTCACTGCCGACGCGGCTTCGCTTGTGCGGTTCAGGCGGTGTCCCCCGCGCGTGGGCGGACGAGGGGGGGGCCGCACTTACCTCCTTCGTGCCGCGCGTGTCTTGCACGATGGGCAGCGACTCGATCGGTGCCTCGGTTGGCGCGGCCGTTGTCGGCACGAGGCGCGGCAGCGGGCGGCTGAGGCGCGGCAACAGCGGCGCGAAGGGCGGCGGGGAATACGGCGGGGGGGGGACTCCCCTCGGGACGGGCGGTGCGCCGCGCTCGGGGCGGTCCGCCTCGAATCCCCGCCGCTCCGAACGCGGCGCGGGGGTTTTGTCGGCGGCGGTTTGGGGGTTTGGTCCGCGGCGGCGCGCCTCGGCGTGCACGGCGTGCAGTTTCTTCTGCAGCGACTGCACCTCCATCTTGCGTGTCTCGAGCTGCTGGGTGCGGGACTCGAGCTCGCGCGTCACGTGGCGATGCACCCGCTGCAGCTCCTCGAATTGGGCGTGTAGACTTGCTGGGTCGGGGTCGGCAAGGCTGCTCGGATCGTACGGGGGCGGTGGGATGGCCTCCGGCCGGGGGGTGTAGCGCCGCGCCACGCGAAGGACATGGTCGAGGAGGTATGGACCATCCTCACCCATCCTCACCGCACAACCACGCGGGCAGTCGGGTGGCTGATCCTGTACAATCATGGAGTACAAGGCACGGCCACTCAGCTGCGTACCGGGAACATGCGTAGTGCTGCTGTGCACCATTGCCACTAGGTCTATAAATTAGGAATAAAAACAATAACAACAATAAAAATAAAGCAATATACGCAATAATAATGTATTCAAAACGCACAGAGGTTCACTTCAAAGAAAGCTGTATTGTTCCTTCCTTGAAAAGGTGTATTTTAGGGATACACACTTGGTGATAAAAGCGCATTTTCATAGAGCAAAATATGACACATAGTTTTACGTACACATATATAGAGAGTAAAAGTGAAAAAAAAAGGAGAGAGAAGAGTTTCTTGTTTTAAAGTTGATTTTTCCAGAAAACAAAGCAGGAAGTCATAGCGGGGTTCGATAAACGTGTGTGAGTAAAAAAAAAGATCACAAGTACAGTATAAGAGCAACACCAACAGGCCAAAAAAAAGTAGAAGACTTTAGTATGCGTGTGAATCAAAAACGCAAAACTAAAATGCAAAACACCAATAAAAATGCAGGAATTACCACATTGCAATAGCACCAAGAAAGACCAACTAAAAAATTAGAGGCACTAAATAATTCAAACTAAAAACAAAAGGTGAAACTGATTAAGGGAGGAGTTGTAACAACTATTACTACCATCCACAAACACAGACAAAAAAGGATAAAATAAATCACGTTGTCACATTTTGTTGTTGTTGTTTGGAAACAGTATATAAACCATTTCTTTGTCTCCTTTCTTTAATCCGACATCATATATATATATATATATATATGTATATATATATATATATATTGTTACTCTCATTTATGATTCCAATGGAATTGGGTGCCGCTTTCCATTCCATTCAATCACATAGTGCCCGTCACTGTCTAGTTCCTCACACACAAAATCAAACCCTAATTTGAGTCCCACTTGTGCCCCAACAAGACCCTTTACATTTGGTTCATGCAGTTTCGGCAACGCGGTGATAGGGTGGAATAGCTTACCATCATGCGTAACAGTGAGCGCATTCGGTTGAAACGACTCTTGTAGAGTGCCACCAAACTTTAGTACAGCTGCACCCTCACTAAAGTCATAATCTGTAAACACTACCGGGGCATCTTGCACTTTCAGAAAGTTTTTTTCATGTCCACACAAACTTACATAGGGAAAATGATGCAAAAACTCACTTGGAGACACAATTGCCCCGTCTTCTAGATGAATCAATTCATCCACATTAGCATTACTGTTACTATGCACTGTCGTATTGGTCTTTAAAGGCATAAAGTGTTTAGGATTGTTACGCCGCAATCGTCGACAGAAAAAGTCAAGAAAGACATTCTCGCGCAGATATGTCGGACCAGAGGGCATGCATGTGCCACTCAACATACCTTTGATATCAAAAACGTGAAACAAATTACCGCGTTCGTTGAGGTAATAAAAATAACGCCGAGCTGTGGCCATGACGTTCGTTGGGGAACTTTGAATTTACCTCGTCGTCCGACTTTTTGTAGACAATAAGTAATCACACAAAACAAAAGACAACAGAGAAAAGAAGGTATTTTAAAGGTCGAGAATGAAAGCGGACACAAATACAAATAGAAGTATATATATATATATATATATATATATACATATGAAAGAAAAAAAATGAATAAGATTAAATAATAAAAAAGTAAAACAGCAATAACAGCAAAAAGACACAGCAGTAGAGATTCGTGTCATGTATGAGTCCCTATATTCATCACCCTCGAGGAAGCAGGTGCTTTTTGATGGAGTCAAAGTCCACATCCCATGGAATAAATACCACACCGCTTGGCATTGTGTCAAAGCGCTCCGAGATGATCCACACCATGCGTTTCTTTGGTACACCAGCAACATTTGGGTTCTTCAGCAAAGCCGTAAGAAATGCCGTGAGTTGCCCCTCACTTGCCTTGATGGTGCGCACAAACCGCTGCAGACAGTTTACAAAGTTACTCTCTTCACGTAATTTCCAGTTGGAGTCGACACTAAAGTCGACCGGAATGCTTCGACTAAGGTGTTCCAATTTTGCGACCGCATCGTCGTGCCCCCGTTGAAACGCTTCAAGTCGTTTTAAATTGTCTTTTAATACGCGTAGCATTTGTCCCGTATTCATTGTGCTATGACTAAATGAAAGCCGACCATCCCCTCCAATGCGATAACCAATTGTTTTGGACTTGTCCACATTGCTACGCAGTACGAACGCAATATGAATCTCCCCTCGACGCTTCAAAAGCTCCGAGTGGAGGTTATACTTACGCACAGCGTTTCGTATCACGGTTTCTTCCTTCATGAAGCGCAGGAGGAGTTCTTCTTGCCAATCCGTCTTGGCTCCCATACCGCTCTCGAGCGTGACGCGAAAGAAGTGAAACATATCCGCCACACGCATTAATTGCCGTTGTCGTTCGTGCAGCTTTGGTGCCAACCCGATGCGCCAGTCACGGTGCAATTGCACACAACTCCCCCACACATTCGGTGGGAGTCCGAGTAGGAATTCCTCCCACGCCGGCATGCGTTGAACGGAGAGGACAATACAGCCGTCCTCGGCGATGTAATTCTCATGGGAGCGCAACGCGAGGAGAATGCAGACCCCCGAACGCATTGCCCGCCCCCGGTGCGTCGCGTACATCCGCTCCACCCGCTCAAACGCGGAGACAAACCGCTCCACCGAGGAGTGACTTCCCGCCATGCGGAGGTCAAACGCGCGGAGTCCCCGCTCCCGCATGAACTCCTGCACATCGGGGTCGATTTCCCCGTTTGGCCCAACCAGACTACGCGCCGGGGTGTACGTCGCCGGCGCCGACCCCCCCGCCGGCCGCCCCGACTCGGGAAGCGTGGCGAGGTACGTCAAGCCGTCCTCCTCCACCACCACGAGCACCCCAAACCGGCGGAGATTCTCCAACGCCCGGTCCCCACGCACGTAAAGCGCGCCGGATTGGTGCAAGTGCTCCTCCTGACGCGCCTCCGCGTGGCGCAGGACGGCGTCCAGACGCAACTCCACGCCTTCCTGGTCGAGCTCAAAGTCCTCATAGACGCCGGCGTCGTGAAAGAGCTGCGCGAGTTGCGCCTTGAGTGCGCGTTGGCCCGCGGGGGGGTGAAGCACGCATTGAATGGCGCGCAACGGGGCGGAGGACTTTGCGGGAGCATCGGCGAACCAAAATGTGAAGTGCTCCGCGCCACTGGAGACTCCACTTGGGGAACCGCTAGTATGAGTATGATGATCGCTTTGGGCGGTTTTGCCTTGTTGAAGCATGAGTGTTTCAAGACGGATCATTTCCTCGCCATTGTGTTGTGCCTTTTGTGCGTCAATCGCCCACAGAACGTCTGGATGGGCACCGGCAAGTTTTAATTTACGGAACATTTGTGCCAACGTTTTTGGCTGCAACAAAAGACGCGATAGATGCATCATGAACTACTACTTAATGCTTCGTTTTGTTATTTTTCTCGTTGCTACGTATTCCCCTTTCCCTTACTATGTAATGAAACAAAAAGAATACAACGACAGTGGTGGTTGATTCTTTTTTTAAAAAAATATTTTCGTAGATGTCTGTTCTCTGTGATGACTGTTTGTGTTTGTTCTTTTATTCTCCCACCGTCTTTCCTTTCACTCTTTCTCTTGAAGCACAGATTTCTATGTAGGTTTATTTATTTAGGAGTCGGTATAAAACTGAAACGAAAGTCAGGAAAGCAAAAGCAAGAATAGCAACAATCAAGAAAGCCTCGTTAGTTTTTGTAATAAATAATGGTTCATGCAACACAAGCAAACAAACAATATAGATTCTTCACGCAATGCAATGTGATCCAAGGGAACAACATGAACAAGAGATTATTTCATTTTGCCGTCATTGTCAATTATTCCTTCTCATCATCTTTGAGAGGGCTCCACATGCGTTTTCGTTTTTTTTTTTTGTTCCTTTTCATTCTCCTGTTCTACTACAAATAGTTTCGTTCAAGGGGAAACAAATAAGCAATGAAATACTCACACCTCCACACAATCAAACGATTTATACGAAAATGAAAAAAAAAAACGTAGTGATAATGTCATTGACGTTCTCTTTTTTTCTTTTCTTTTCCTTTTCGCAAAAAATAAAGGCACAGAGATAGTGAGAGTGAAAAGAGTAAGTGTGAAAGAGAAAGATAGATAGATAGATAGAGAGAGAGAGAGAGAGCAAAAATAAATAAATAGAAATTGTGAACGTCATAGGCATGGTTGTCTTTCCCGTTTACTTTTCCCCTTTCATGCTTTTCGACCCGAAAGTATGATTCGCCTTCTCTTTGATGAAAATTCGCGTTCTGATGCCTCCGCTGCTTCCCCAGCGTCAACCATCGCCGCTTCGGTATTAATTGTTGTTACGGTTAATGTCCTCCTTCGTTTTAATATTGCCTTTGTTGTTGGTTCTTCCGCTACATGCGTGTCCTCATTTTCATCATACCGCTTGGCGATTGCAATGACGTCCTCGACAAAGTTCATGTGTGCCATTACCCGTCCCATATCCGCCTCCTTTGGTGTCCATCGTTCTTCATCTGTGACGCGATCAAATCGCGGGTAAACGTCTTTGAACCCAAAAGACTCATACAATCGCCGAGACGCGGGGGAGGCAACAAACTCCACGCGTGCCCCATCATCGACTATTTTCTTTTCCAGTGCCATATTCAAATAGGCCCGGGTACGACCTCGAAGTGCCCACTTGAGGAGATCAATAACCATTAACATGCGTGCGAGCCCGCGTTGGCGAAACTCTGTGTGTGTAGCGCTTAGTGTGATGTGCACAAAGTCCGACACATCCGTTAATTTTGAACAGGCAGCCATAAACTCCGTCTGGTGTCGTTGATCAATGAGGCCACGGTTAATACCACTCTTCAGCTGTGTGAGGGTTGGACGCAGATTTCCATACACATCCATACCATTCGAGAATATCAATGCGGCAATGCGTTGCTGTGCCTTGGAGCGGAGGAGCGTCCCCTGCAGATACGCGTGTGGCACCTCACGCAGCTCCTTGAGGCAGTAGGCGGGGTACTGCTCCGAGAAGGTCGCCTCACGTATGGCCTCGGCGCAGCAGGCGAGGCACTGCCGCTCCGTCTCCCCCGTCATCGCCGCCACGGGGAGGTCGATCACCTCGAATCCCGCCAAGCGCGCGGCGCGTGTGGCGGCGCGGAGGCGTTGACGCAATAACGTCACCGACCCAAACGGCAGCCGGTCGGGCACCTCACGCAAACGCTGGGGGAGTTGGCGGGGGGCGGGGGGCGGGGCGGCGCCGCGCGGCCGTTTATACGTGCCGTCGCAAAAAGGACAGACATACGATTTCTCCAACTGATGGCGCCGAAGCGCGGCGTGGTCGACGCCGACGCAGGCGGGGTGGCACCAGTTGCGGCAGCGGTGGCACTCCAGCAGCGTCTCCTGCCGGGAGAGGAGAAAGGCGGAGCAGACGCACCGCAGCACACCGCCAACGGCGCCGTCGAATTGGTGCACCGGACCGCGTGACTTGGTGAGCGCGCGGGTGACCATGCGAGGGCGGCCCATCGCGGCCCCACTCGACGCCGAGGCGGAGGAGGAAGAACTAAGGGCGGAGTGCATCGCACAAGTAGGGCGTGCAATCCGAGGAAAGAATAAAAGTGTGTATTTGTATATATATATATAGAAGAATACTTGTTAAATAAACAAACAATAGATAATGAAAAAGGAAAACTGAGGATGCGAATCCTTACTTTTTCTCCTCTATGTTATACTAAGGTCGAGATGCTAGTTCGCAAGTTTTTTGTTTCACGCAGAAAATCCCCCCACCCACAAAAGCAACAAAGAAAACACCAGAAAACAATACAAATATTACTTATTCATAAATCAGGAATGGGCCATCAAAAATACATGAAAAAATAACGTACATAGAATAATGATGTACAAGATGCATGGATAAAAAAATGATAATACTGTTCCGTTTTTCATAGTGTTACATTAGGTTGGTAAAAAAATATCAATATATATATATATATATATAAAGTATAGTAAACAATTTACACACACAGTAAAAAAAAAAAATGTGGTCGTGAACTGATACAAGTCCATCGCGGTGAAAACTCCAATTAACGAAGGAAGTTTCTGTTCCAAAAAAAAAAAAAAACGTAATACCCAACCACACGATTCTCTCAACAGCATTCCAATAAACGAAGCTAGACAACATTTTTCTTTTGGTAAGAATACAAGAAAGCATACAAATACAAAGTTAAAGAAATAACACACACAGACACACACACACATACACACACACACGAGAAATCAACAACAGATGATAGTATTAATAATCGTGACAAAATTCTGTTAGTGAACTTTTGTTTTTCTTTCCTTCCTACTCTAGTTAGATCATTTTTTAGGGAAATATAATTATTATTTTAAAAATGTGACTGTAATAGCATACGTCACGTCGACATTGCCAATGAACAGGTCGTAAATTTCCCATGCAAATGCGTCTATTGATTAGTATATTAATTTTACTTCGCACCGATTTCCATAGAAACTTCTTCAGCAGATTTCCACTGGAGAGAGTAATTGTAATTCTACCAAAAAACAAAATTATATACATGTATATATGTATATGATTTTGTGCTTCTCTTCCCCGTGTCTCCACTTGCAGTTATCAATGAAAACAACAACAAACAATAATGCATTAACTAACCCTTTATTTCACAATACCCCTCTTTGTGGCCAAATATTCTCCTACTTTATCTATCCACATACATTTTACGTGAGATCATGGCGCAATAACGCATCTATTGGTGAGGTCATGGTCCATCCAGAAAAGGTTCAATAAGCTCCTTTCTTGTAAATCCTGCTCGATCCAACTTCTCTCAAATTATTTTATTGCCAATAAAGCCGTCTCATCCTCCTTCTCCTCCTGATTTTTAATTTTTTTTCCAAAGATGTATGCACTTTTAGGTAAGTTTCGCCAACTCTTTTTATACTTTATGTGCGCGCAAGACGGTCTTCAAAGAAACGGTGGTCACATCAGGGAACGACAGCACGTGCCTGGATGCTTTGCTTGCTTCTTCAAAAAAATATAATATTTTTCTTGGTTGTTTATTGAAAAGGAAATACTGGACACTTACGTCATGAGATTTGATGTGAGATCATGTAACACATTCTTTCTAGTTTGCCGTTGTGAAATAGTAGTCAAACCTTAAAAAACACTTAAAAGTAAATTTTTGTTCCTTTAAGATGAATTTCCTCGTTGAGGATTCAACCTTTACACACAAAGAAACATGTGCGTATATACAAATAAATATACACACGTCAAAGCTCACATAAGCTATGCAAAGAGGAGAGAAGTGAGTAAAAGCAACACGGTACGATAGAAAAATACATTTTCGTATACACGGAACGACGAGCGAGGAAAAAACAACAACTCAATTAAAGCAAAAAAAAAAACATCATCACAAGACATTATTTGTTCGATTTAAAAAGACACCTCCAAATATCAAAAACGAAACTGAACAGCAATAACAACAAAGAATGTACAGTGTACTTGCGGAAATTCAGAAAAAAAAAACCAGTCCGCTTATCCCACACCGGTAACATAGGAAAGCCCAAATAAGTTCGCACATCGTGCAAAGTGATCAAGTGCCCTTTCTAGTCGAACTTGAGCCGCCAAGACATTTTCCTCCGAAATTTGCCACGTCACATTCGCTCCTGGTCGAGACCGTAACATTTGTCCATCTAGCCCCGCTCTGCCCTCTGCGTAGGTGCCTTGAGTTTCCCTTTTCATAGCGCCAAGCGATCGCCGTCTAGCCCGGTGCGAGCGCGAGAATGGCAGTGCCCCGCGCAGCACATTGGCTGGCAATTTACACATCGAATTGCCTCCATCCGCTGCCAACTTTTGGTGTTGTCCATGGAGCGTATTGGACAGCACATTGTTCCGCGGATCCGTGGCAAAGCAAAGGCTCTTACCGTGATCGAGCAGAATCACCCGTGTTGGGGATGTCCCATTTGCGGCGCCTAACACAAACGCATTATGCGTGAAAGTCCGGTCCTCATTTCCGATAACAAAGTCGAAGAATATCATGGTCGCGATGTTGTACATTAGCGTTTCATGGTCAATCTCCTCGGCACGGCGTGTGCTCGTTGGTGCTACACGAAGCCATCGCTCAAATGATTCCAATGTGATGGGTGGGGTGGATTGCGCAAACGGTATCACCTTATTCTGTTCAAACCAGAGTTGTACACTCACCGGCACCGTCGCTGTGCTATCGGAACTGTCCGAGCGCAGCCAGTACAATTCGTGCCGTAGGAAGTCTTCTGCCTCTTTTTGAGTGCCGTCTAGGAGTGCACTGCGCAGTGCAGATTTCGGCGCGAGCATCATCGCTGTCGGGGGGACCATCGCAATATGTAACAGCAGCGATGTGACATAGGCTCCGTACTCGGCGTGTGGCTCAAGAGGAAAGGAGACCTGCTCTAGTTTCATCACAGCACGCAATGTGGGACCATAATGTAGGCGAAGTTTAATCGTGCGTGCATCACGCTGTATGGGAATGTATTCTATACGCGTAATATAATCCCAATGCGCCAAATACTTTGCACAGCGTCGCGATATCGCAGGGTCCACTTCTCCTGGAGACCAAACCAAACAGTCTGTCTCCATTGTACGACTAGCATGATTTCCTTCTCCATCAAACTTTTTCACTTCCTCTTGAGGCTTTTTCTTTGCGTCCTTCTCAGTCTTTACATTTGGCTCTTCATTGTTCATTGTGTGCGGTGTGTTTGACTCGGGTTGGCCGTATGGGATCGGATCGGGGTGCTGATCAAGTATGTCCGCATCGACGCAGGTACAAAGACGGCGGTGTAGCGCAGTGTGCGCGTCGCATGTCGGCCGCTCTCGTTTTCCATCCAACGAATTCACGTGACAGGTCTCTGTTGCTGTGTTAAAGGAGGGTTGGTGCGGCGCGGGGTCATCCAGCTTGATACGCGTACATTTAAAGTGACGACGTAATGTCGTCTTGTCATTTACAGATGTAAAACTCAGCGCCGCCTCCACACAGCGAGACATTTTATTATTATTTTTGTTCATGTCATTGTGCTTTTCTGCGCATGTGGCACTGCACGAGGCACCTGGGGAAGACCTCACAATGCGGAGCCCAACATACGTGAGGTTGCGCCGTCGCGCCTCCACCCAACGCATGGGCTGAATGTAACTCTTTGTTGTGTGCCGCATGAGCCACATACTCTCGGACGGGTCATACCCTTTCAAAATACCAGCGCGGTCGTGCTGCTGCATGCACCGCTTGTGTAGTTCCTCGTACGTTTCCCACCAAAGACGGTATGGGGCACCAAGTTCCTGCCCAGGCTCACTGCGGCTCTGTCGCTTGGGCGGATCGGGTGGGTATTCCTTATCAAACCACGGTTTCCAGCTGCCGCGGTAGTGTGCCCCAACAACTTTATTTATTTTGGAGGAGTCAGGGCGAACATGAATGCTAAACATGTGGTCTAAAATCACATATCGATCCTCAAAGTAGGCACGAATGAGACTTCCATCACGTCGGTTAGGATCAAGCTGAAACTTGTCGCTGCGCAGAATACGCATGAGGGACACAAAAACGTGTGAAGAGGGAATAAGGAACATCATGCCCGTCTGAAAGTAGGAGTGTGAGGAACTACCAATAGCACCAATGTGTTTTTCGTTCTCAAGAGTAGTATGGAAGACAGCGTCTGGATTTCGAAGCATGAGCATATCTCCATCAAACATGGCTACTCGTGAGTATTGGGTCAGGTTAAAAACATGTAATTTATTAAATGTATCTTTCATTCGTGCATTATTCGCGAAAGCGGAGAGGTCTGGCAACTCCAACACATTTGACCAACCCGCACAACGAAGTCGTCCTTGGCTCTCCAAGGATAACTGAGCAGGCGGAAATATGAGTACAAGTTCCGCAATCCCTTCTCGGACGTAATTTGATTGCTGCTTAATGGAGAAACCAACTACCAATGCACCATCTACAAAATCCTCGTTTGTTATAACGACAGCATACGCGACCTTTTGCTGCGCACCAGACTTTACCAATTCTGGGGAAAAAGGAGACGCAATGGTTGATTGTTGTATGACAGGAATGGGCTCCTCCTTCTCAGCATGAGGCTCTTCTGTGCTACCCTGACGCCCGAAACTCAGTAGTAGTACACATAGTAAATACGTGACAAAAATGGAAAGGACAATTTTTCGACTTTTTCGCGACCATAGTCGTCGACTACGGCGCATGAAATAGAACATTTTCTTTTTTGTGTTTCTTCGCAGCACGCCAAAAAAAAAAATGTGTTTATTGAGTTTTAAACTTTCGGCTTCTTCTTTTAAGTGTGTGCGTGTGTTGTTTGTTGAACAAAGGTGAGAAAAAAAGAAGGAAGCCTATTTTCCACTAATGTGTTATAGGAAAAAAAGACAAAAAACGAAGGATGATGTGCTTGTTTGCTATATATATGTATGCATATGTATATTGTGTGTGTATGTTCGTCTGGAAGAAAAACGAAGTGGAATGAGATGCGTCCTAAAACGTTTTTCTTCCAACTCACTCTGCACTAAACAAAAGCAAAAAAAAAAACTTGAAAGCCAGAAACAGAAGAGATGAGTGGGAAAGTGAAACCCCCCCCCAAAAAAAAGGAAGAATGTTATACTCAGAGTGCACCTCGCTAGATGCCCTGTTTTTTTTTTTTTTTTGCCGACACCAAAGAAATGTCAATCCAGATAAGAGTGAGTGGACTCTGCTGTTTTCCGTCTTTTACTCTCTTACATAGATAAAATACCTCGACTCTTTCTTGTTCAACTTCCCATAATGTAGACATTCTTTTATTCACTTTCAACTGGCTTCTTCTTTTTTTTTTTTTCCCCACTGCACTATTTATGTTGGTGGTTCGGCATTAGAATCCCAACATCAGTTCATCAATTTCATCATTATATTCTACAGGAAATGGAGCCAAGGGTTCTGCAAGAAAGGGATACCCAAGCACGTCATCCCATTCACCTATTCGTGTCTCCGGGGTGCGTTGTAGCAAACCAAGCAGCAATGCACGTACCGAACCCAACCTTGAGGCGCCATACCGTCGACACACGAGAGTAAAACTATCATTTAAACACACGTCAAACGCCGCCGCCGTTAGTTCCCCACTACACACCTCAAACGATCCGAGCGCTGGACGACCGGTGAGGAGTTCCAACAGAAACGCCCCAAATGACCAAAAATCCACAAGAAAAGGCCGCCGCAGCAGTGCAACCTCCCCATCCTTTTCCTTTTCATTGCTGTTTTGCATGTGTCCCGCACAGAGCTCCGGGGCACGCATGTGTGGGGTAATACCGGCCGCCATCACCTCCCAAGGCACACCGCTCCTCTCGTCATCCGCGTTGTTGTTGTTGCTGTTGTTGTTCCCACCACCACCACTCCCCCTCAACTCGGATGGAATAACCGCACTGGCAAAATCCACAAGCCAAACATGACCATCCCCTCCGAGGAGGACGTTTGGCAGTTTGAGGTCGCCATACACAACGCCCTTCTTGTGCACGTGTTGCAGCACGAGGACGACGTGCCTCGCCACACGCGCCACCACAGACCACTGCAGTGTTGGAAAGGTGAGGAAAAGTCGGTCCATAGAGGCCGCCTTGACGAATTGCGTCACAAGCACGGGGAGGAGGTCCACACCCTTGTCGTTTGCTGCGTCCTTGTCCGCTGATGTGGTGGCTGTGGAGGGGAGAAAGCGTGCGGTGTCCACAGTGTCCTCCTCGCACTCGACAAAGTCTGGAATGGACGGGTGCGGACAGACTACGGCGTACATACGCGCCTCATGCCGTGTTGGGTGTGGCCCAACATTTCGTATGGGGGTTGCGGGGTGTGTGGAAACGGTGACTTTGAGGGCAACAGGACCGGACGCGTAGGAGGGGTGCTCGCTTTGATAAAAGACAATAGTGCGAGAGAGAATGGTGACAATGGTGTCATACGCGTAACGCGGCATGGTGGTTCCTTCGCATCTCATGGCATATCAAATGTAGTTTATGACAAATGATTGTATGGAATAAGAAAGCAAAAAAAAATATGAACAGGTACATAATATCATAGCATATAGAACATAATTGACTGGCAAATTTATTCAACAGGAAAAAAAAAAGAATTACTATTTTATTATTTTTTGGAAACAAAAAATACGGGGAAAGCGCTCATACACACTTTGACAATAAAAACTCATAGTGACAAGGGCATATATATATATATATATATATATGTTAAGGGAAAGGTATTCGACAGTTCAAACACTAAGAGGGGGCGACAATCTCTTCACCCGTTCTGTATCGATAGAGGAAATAGTTCAAAAAAAAGACATTTTTGCATTGTATTGATAAATTGTCAGACTAATACTTCCTTCTCTTTTCTTTCTTTCATGATTTTGCGTGTGGAGCATCCTTCACTCGTCATTAAAATGTAGAAGAATTTTTCTTTCTTTTCAATCTTCGCGTCGTTCATACAAGGAAATAAAACGCAATGAATAAACATACATATATAAATATATAAATATATATATATTTATATGTGTGTACTGAGATGTTCTACCGTGCAGGTTAAGAAGAAGAAGAAGAAAGGGAGTATCACCAAAACATCAAAAGGAAAAAAAATGTACAGCGTTTATTTCCCCCCCTTTTTTTTTCTCTCTCTTGTTCTCTATAAATGTATCATTTCATGCGTGGATAGAGAAACGTATAATATCGAGAGTCATAAAAGTATTAATCCGTCACCTCATGCAGCATCCACAGCGCGAGTGTTGTCTGATACGCCGAGACCGTCTGACCCATTCGCTCCTGTATCAGCGCATGCGCCACGTCTCCCGTTCCCACGCGAAACTTCGCGAAGGGATGAAACACATATTCTCCTTTTGAACCCAAAAAAAGGTGCTCCCCACAGGCCACGGCGGATCGGCTCTCCACCACAACCAAGGTCCCATGCAGCTGCAGTCGATCCTTTACCGCAATCGGCGACGGAGTAAATGGGACGCGTTGTTCCGTCTCCGCCTCACCCGTCTCCGCCATACGCGGGGGTGGAAACGGCGCGCGTCCCTTTGCAGAGGAAAGGTGCACAAACAATCCCGAAAGGTCCGCCGTGGCAAAGGCAGGTGCGGGAAAGGACACGATGCGCCCAATGAGTGATGCGGGAAGATACTCCCGATGCCATCGAAAGAGTATGCGTGGGGGGGAGTGTGTTGGGGAAGACAACCCGTATATCACCTCCTGGTGCACCTCAAGCACGAAACGCAACACCTCGACTTGCCGCAACGTGAGGGAGGAGCGTGTGGGACGCGCGAGGCCCGTCATCACCGCCTCCACATCGAGGAGGAGACTGGTGTACATGGACATCAGGTGCAGCGCGGGAAACGGGTGCGTCGCGGCGACTTGACGCGCGTGTTTGCGCAACTCCTCCGCCTCCCCACACCCCTCCGCCTCCGCATCGGCGGCGATGAGGGGAAGGAGCGGTGCGTGGCGGAGAAAGGCGTCCCAATCCAACGGACGGATTCCCTGACCTCGCACAACGCCACGGAGGGCAAGTGAGAGGAGGGAAGCGTCATCCGGAAGTGGTGTGGGATGGTCGATTCCATAGGATTGACGGCAGTACCGGTGCTGGGCGCGGGTGTGGAGGAGAATGAGAGGGAGTGGCGGTAACAACGGCCCTTGACGTGACATTTCCACTCGTGATTCCTGCCCTGGTGGGGATGGAAACTGCCGTGGTGTGTTCGGGAGTGTTGTGAAGGCGGAGACCACGATGTCCGCCTTTGAAGAGTGTGAGCTAATGGGGAAGCTGTCCAACAGATGCGCAACCGCGGCCTCACGTGGCACAGACGCTTTTGGTGTGGGAATGTCCCTTGACGGGGTTTGAAACCCCCGCGCCACATCCATGAGCCGCTCCTGCACCATTGGATCCACATGCGCCACCGGACGTGACGGCAAACGCCTCTTGTCTGAAAGCCCCTTCACCTCGTCTTCCTCCGCCGTGTCGCTCTTTTCAGGTGGGGACCATGACGTGGGTGCCGCTATAACCACATCCTCCCCTCGCTCCGTCCCGTTTTGGGAGTGTGGTATGGTGTAGGAGGAGGCGGAGTCCAACGCCATGGAGGTCATCTCCTGTGGCCAGGGAAGTGTCAAACTACCGTCAATAGACCACACACAAAGCGATTCACCCAACGCGGAGACACTGCACATGTCATGCCCGGCACCTGGGGCGGGGAGGAATCCACCCTTCACAATAGGGCGCCCATGGTGTCCGTGCCGAACGAGACCCCATCTCCCATTTCGCCAATCACACATCCTCACCGACCCATCCTCGTTAAAGGTGGCGACGTGGCCGTAGTGCGGGTGGAGTTGCATATCCCGCACCCCTGTTTGCCCCTCCATGCGGTGCAGTGGGGAGCGGGTTTCCCACGCCCACACCACCACCCGCCCATCCACTCCGCCTGTGAAGAGGAAATGGGCCGAACGCGCCGCGCACGTCACAGCGCCTGCGTGGGGCAACTCCTCCTTGGAGTTGTGCTCCATTCCTTCCTCTGGCGGTGTGGGCAAAAGCGGCGCATCCAATGGGCCGTGATGGTGAAAGAAGGCGACTCTTCCGGAGCGGAGTCCGACGGCGACATGCGTGACACCTCCGATTTCCATCAACGCGGCGCAATGAATGATATCTCCATGACTCACCTCCGTGTGTGAGAGTTTTGGGCGGCGCAGCAACACGAGGCGTCGTCCCGCACCAAACACGGCGGTATCTTCTCCCACACAAAGCAACACACAACGCGTGCCGGGTGGAATAGGAAGCGCCAAACAGGTCGTCGCCAATGCACCATTTCCCTCCCACACCATAAAGCGGTGTGTCCGGGGATGGAAAAGGCGGAGGTGCGTTTGGTGCATCACTAACACCTCCGACCCCACACACGGGGAGAGGGCCAACACCGCCTCCCGCAATCGTAGCACAACGAGAGGGGCACCACACCAACGCCAACCACACAGTGTTTGATTGGAGCGGGCGACGAGGACCATGTGCGGCGTCCCGGAAAGGGCGGTCGACGCATCGCACAGAATGGTCGGAGCGGATGGGGAGGAGACACGCCACACCACCGCGAGCGCAGAGGGACCGGCGAAGGCGGCGATATGGGAACCAGAAGGGTGCGCAAAGAGATCTGCGCCCGAAGGGTCACACACAGGACGCATCACATCCAGCATTCCCGACATTCCAAGGAACAAAAAATAAGAATGATAATAGTAAGAAGAACAAGTTAAAGAAATGAATAGAACTATGATGTTACCCTTGCTGCTTCAGGGATGTACTCGGTGCGTGTTTGTCGTTGTTGTTTTTGTAGGAATCGGGTGAATCACTTTTTTCTTTTTTGCTTAAAGTGTTCAATAGTACATACAACACCTTATGACTTGCTTCTCCTTATCCCCACTTCTTATCTATCTTAATGGGAATACCTACACAAGCAGGTATATATATATATTATTTAGAAAAGCAAAAGAAAAAAAAACCACACGAATTAAACTTCCATTTCGAATAGAGGCGCATAATCTGACTAGCAGAAAAAAAAAGAGGTGTTGCTGCAGAGCAAGCTAACAAATATTGTTAGAAGAGAGAATACACACAAAAAAAAACTTTTTTTTTTGGTTGCGCAAAAGCAGGGATTGGAGGGATAAAAGTGAGGGGGAAAGAAGAAAGTGATGGTCTCACGTGTTGGCACATATCCACACAATAGTCTCACGCGTTCATAAAACGCACAAACACACACACACAAAATTCAAAAAAAAAAAGTAAAAGAAAAAGATCAAAATGACAAATAAGTGTGTTGAGAAACCCAAATCCACAGAGAGATGACGTGAAGCAAAAAAAAAAAATGATTGGATGGACGATTTGCATCGATATACTTTACACAGCATATTGAACCAAAGCCAATAAAGCAAAGGGATCTTCTTTAAAAGGACATCCGAAAAGCATTTAACGAAAAAGCAAAAAAGAACAGAAGAAACTCCTACACATGATACATCTCCAATATATATATATATATATATATATGCGTTCATATTTTCTCCTTTTTTTTGTTATTTTTTCCTTGCTTTTGATTTTACTTTGTCTAAGTGTATAGAGTAAACGGAGAAATACACACACACAAAAATAGTAATCATCCAATTGGAAGAGCTTAACTCCATCTGATACATAAAAGAGCACTACGTGACAATTTCCTTTTCGTTTGCTTTACGATTTATTCAGAGGATCGAGAAAATAATAAAAATAGAAAATGTAACCGCTTTTAATAATACAATTACCTTTTTTGTTTGTTTTAGAGTTGTGTCTTCTCCCTTTCAGAATCATTTTTATTCATAACGCTTCTCTCATTCCTTTTAAATATTATCACTTTAGAATATTTTTTTTGTTTGCTTCGATCTCTCAACAAAATAAATAAATGGCAAAACATCAACAGTGAAAGCGCCAGATAAGACATGAGACGGTTTATGACGAAGCGCTTTTTTAAAACGCATAGCGAAATGCTAAAATCAAACCTCAAAAGTTTGTGTATTAAACAAAACACACAAACACAAAAAGAAAATTCATTGAAAATTCTCAATAAAGTGTATTTGCAATTCATGTGTGTCGTTTTTGTATCTGTCAATGATCTATTTATTCTTCGCAATGTTCTCTTTATATATATATATATATATATATTATAATTTCAAGTGGTTTGTCATGGCGTGTGTGAAAAACATGTGTGTGTGTGTTGCGCGTACATTACAAACTAAATAAGTAAAAAACACCATTTCTTTTCCCCCAACTCTCCTTTTCTTAATAAAGAAAAAAGAAGAAAATGTATCAAAATTTGTATCCCATTGCAACTTCTTATTTCCTTTGGTGTGTGTCTGTGTGAGGCGAAGGGATGATTTTTTTTTTTTTTTTGTATTGCCTCTCACATTTATTAAAAAAGTGAGCGAATACGAAAAGAAGTCGAAACAAAAGGTGATGAAAATAGGAAATGGTTTCTCCTATTTGTTTTGTTGTCGATTTGCAAAGATGTGAATGTGTGTGGAACAACAGCAAAAAAAAAAGGTAAAGAAAAAGTTTAATGTAAAATCTGAGAAAAAAAGGGGAAGGAATTCATACGCAAAAAAGAGAAAAAAAAACTAAAAGAAAAACAAATGCGAAGTGAAAAATCGGAAAAAAGAACAACAACAACAACGATTTTCACATATAAATATATTTATGAATTTCCGTTTAATAATAAAGAAAACTCTTCCATTCTCATTATTGCGTGTTCCCATTCCTAATATTTTCACTTCATGATTGTTTTTTTTTTTTTTTGTTTTCTACTTTTGTCTTTACAGTTAAAAAATTGCAGTCCCACAGCCTTTCACTTTTTTGTTCTTTTTCGCATTTCACATTCAAAAACGAAAAAATTCCCCTCGCAAAGAAACATCACGCAATTTTAAGCAAAAAACATCAATTCTTTTCCTTTCTTCTTACGTTTGACGATTTGGACAATTTTCTTTAATTCACTATCGCATTCAAAATGAGCACAGCGAGGCAAAGATAAGAATATATATATAGATATATTTAAAAAAATAGAGGAACAACAATTTCCCTATTTTTTTTTCTTCAAATTTTATAATTTTTTTTTTCTTGTTTTAAACATTGCATTTAAGAGGAAAACAAAATTGCGGCCATTTCAAATATATATATATATTCCCTTCCCATCTATGTATTAAATGGGCCTTCCTCTACCTGGCGCGAAGGGTGGCACATCCCCTGGCCCTTTCGGCCGTGCAATCCCCAATGCGTGCCCTTGACTAATCTCCTTCCAGTGCCGAATCCCTTTAAAGTCCATTGGCCGCAATCCCCCCGGGGTGGCGGCGGTTGGGGTGAGAGACGGCGGCGCCGCGGGCATCGGCCGCATTGCCGGCGAAGGCCGTCCGCTCACGGGCAGAATCCGCCGCACCGTGACGGTCTGCTCGAGCAGATCAAACGCGAGTCCATAGGACTGACACAACTGTTTCAGCGCCTTCACCTCATCCTTGGAGAGGTCCGCGCGTTGGTAGACAAACCCCTCATGCTCCGCACTGAGGCGCAACTCCCGCACAAGCTGCTGCAGCGTCGAGCCGCGCTCCCGCTCTGCCGTCCCCTTCTCCTTCTTCTTAAACTCCACCTTGAGAAGCCGCGAGCCGATGACGAAGCGCTCGAGCCGCAACTTACTCTCCTCCGCCACCTCCCGATTGGGGTACTTCACGAAGAGGACATTCTTAAACACCCCCCGCTCCCCCCGATGGAGGCGAATGTAGGACGGGCGTTGCGGCATCGCCTTGTCGAGTTCGGCGATGATGCGCTCCGTCTTGGCGAGGCTCGGGAGCCCCTTCAAGACGAGCGACGCGTTCAGCACGGCGCGGTTTCGGGAGGCGACCATCACCGTCGCCGCCGGCCACCGGCGCTGCAGCATCTCCCGCACCTTCCCCGCCTCCCCGCTTTCGGCGAAGAGGAGGGAGATGAGGTGCCCCTTCTGCAGAATCTCCGACGGCACGGACGGGGGGAGGGCGAGGTCCGGCAGCGCGGCGACGGCGCCGTCCGCCTCCGCCTCGGGTCGGTGCATCGGCGTGCCGAAGAGCGCACCGTCCGCGCCGTCCTCCTCGCGCGGTCCCGGGCGGCGGGGAAAGAGCACACGCGGCGAGCCAACGTCGAGGGCGCGGAGGGGCGTCGTTGCGTGGCGCATCAGCTCCGCCTGCAGCGTCGCGAAGGGGACGCCGCTCGGGAGGACGACGTGGACGAAGAAGTCGTCCACGTCGGGGTTGTGGGGGGGGGCGGGGGCTTTGCCACGCCCGCGGCTGCGACGGGAGCGGTGGGACTTGAGCGGCGCGCAGAGGTCCTTCTCGGGCGGCGGCGGGGCGGGGGGATGGGAGGGAGTGGTTTGGGGGGAGTCGCGCCACGAGCTGACGGCGAACATCTCCTTCTGCTTGGCAAGGGGGATGAACTCGGGGGAGGCGGGCATGGTGCGGAATACCAACAGCGTGACGTAATTAGAAATATAGCTATTTATATATAAATATAAATATAAATATAAATATAAATATATATATATATATATATATATATATATATATATATAGTTATTTAGATAGGTGGGATTGTGATGTATGAGTAAATAGTAAGAATAATCGTCAAAAACCAACACAACGCAAGAAAGAGGAGGTAAAAGGGAATGTTGCGATGTCCTCTTTTCTCTTCTTTCTTGATGCGCTGTTTTGTTCACTTTTTCTGCTTTGTTGTTGCTTCCTTCTGTTTTTTTTTTTTTTGCCTTTCCTTTGTATTGGTAATTTCTTTCTCTTTACGTTTTTCGTTATCTTTATTATTTTCCTGTTACCTTTCTCTTTTCAATGTTCTTTTTGTTATATTATTATTGTTTTTTTTTGACGTTTTTTTTTTTCCTTTAGCACTTACGTAACAATACAAAAGAAACACGCAATCGATTCAACTAAGGTGACTTTTAGCGTCTTTTTTAAGTTTTTTTTTTTTTTTGTGTGTGCAACAAAAAAAAGGCTATGCACAACTCGAAAAATGAATTTATATTGTTGTACTTATGCTTGTATATATATATATATATATATATATAAATAAATAAATATAAATTATTTTTTTTTTGCGTTTTTTTTTTATTTTCTTTATTTTTGTTTTCTGGTTGATTGCTGTAAGGTAATTTCCAGCGGGTGATTCTTTTCTTCTCGATTTAAATTGTATTGTTAAGAATAAAAGTCAAAAGGAACAAAGTTCTTTGGTTGGTATTCAAGCTATGTCGAATAACCACGAGCCAACCCAACTTATTTGCTTCTTCTCTACCGAAAACACGTAATAACAAAATAACCCGCAAAAGAGCCAAAAGAAAGAGCCTTAATTACGACGAGTGAGTTCTCTTTTTTCTTTTTTTTTTTTTGTTCACTTCCACTTTCTCTTGTCGAATAAGAGGTTTAGAGCAATAAATTGGGAAACCAAACAACACTCCCAACTCTCACTTTTCTCTTTCTCTTTGTCCTCCAAAAATATAAATAAATAAATAAATATATATATATATATATATATATTTACTATATGATTTCTTTCTTCTCTTTCTGTATGAAAGAGAAAAACAAAATCAAAAGTAAAGTAAATAACAACTAAGAAGTTAAAGTGAGGTGTTTAGGGAATATCCCACGCACACAAACAGAGAAAATGAGAATGAAGTGAAAATAGTGTTAATATAACGAAAAAAAAACGTAAAGAAAGTGAATCCAACGTTTTTCCTTCTTTCCTCAAAATGCAAAAATAAAAAAAAGGAGAAGAGAAGAGAAGAGAAGCAAAGCTCGTCAATAAAGCAAAGAATAGACTATTTTTACACACCTCCTCTTGTTGATATGTGCCTTAATAGTCTCTTCACTAATTTCCTCCTTTTGTTTTTGCCTTTCTTTTCGTCACTTTTACTTCTTTCTCTTTCCGATGAGTGGCGAGAAAAGACTCGGAGTGAGGAAGTGGCGGAAATGGAAAAGAAACCAACAGAATAGCGACAAATAAAATAAAATATAAATAAAATCAAAAGAAAACCAATAGCAATTGCTTTTCCTTTGACCTTCGGTATACTTTTTATTAGTCCCTTTTGGTTTTGTTCGTTGTTGTTGTTGTTGTAATGTTTCTTTTATACAAACGGAACGTCAAAGCCGTCTTTCGCCTCCAATGGATTCTCCACAAACGCGTTGTATGACTATTCGGGGAGGTTTTCTGCTGAAGCTTTAAATTCTATAGTTCATTATGTATGAATATATACATATATATATATATATATATATATATATATTGTGCATATGAAAGTAATCAAAAAAAAAAAAGAAACAAAAAAAAAAGAGAAAAGAGAAAAACAAAGAGATACAAATAGACATTTATTTATATATAATGTTTTTGTGTTGTTGTTTGATCAGAGCAAACAATAAAAGTGTATTTATGTATGAAATACAATGTACGCACAGTTTCCAAAGTGAAGAAAAAGCAAAGGAGTAATTTAAATACGCATTAACAATGAAGCAGTGGCCCTCTTCCTTTCTTGCATTATAAGTAATTAGGAGCAAACAAACAGACGAAACAAAAACACTTTCAAAAAGATCTTTAATGAATCCAAAAGACGTCACGTGTCTATTCATGCGGAATAGAGTGAAGCCGACACAATGCATTCCGTGCGATCTCACACTTCCTCTTTTTCTTCTTTCTGTGTTTATCTATTTGTCTGACGTTCAATTTTCTTTTTTTTTTGTTTGCTTTCCATTCGGTCACATCTTCTCAGGTGGTGCGGGCACTTCTTCACTCAACCACCGGCGTGGTCGCCCAAATGCCAACAGCCAATTTCTTTTCTTCTTCTTCTTCTTCTTCTTCTTTTTTTTTTATATTTATTTTTGATTATTATGTTATTGAACACACACAAGCACACAAAATGGAGAAGAAATACGCAATACATCTCCCTCTACACACACTAATAAAAATAATTGTATAAGAAGTGTCACATTATATGTGTTTGTGCATGTCATGTGATTGGGCCGTCGCGCACAAGATTGTCTCTCTTCTCACTGCTTTCTTTCATTCATCTCTTTTTCTTAAATATATCTTTCATATTGCTTTCTTTTGTCTTATTTTTTTTTTCCCCCTCTTTTCTTGTTTGCGCCAAACCACACCTTTTTTTTTCTTTTCCCCCTTTTCGTCCTTCCTTTTGGCGATGTGACCGTCACAGGAGGAGGAAACCACAGGAAAGAAAAAAACAAAAAACAAAAAACAAAAACAAAAAGAAAGCAGAAAAAAAAAAAAAGAGAAAGTGCCGTTGTGTGAAGTGGAGGGTTTTCCTTCTTTCTTTTCCTTGTTTTGTTTCTTAGTTGAGGGAGTGAATTTCTAGATTCTGATCGGTTGCCATATTCTCATCGAGGAGAAACTTTTTAATCTCCTCACTCCAATTTCCCTGCAATTGAATAACTGTTCCCGCGTCGGATGTCGTGATGACTGTGCCATTACAACCCCAACGGCGCTGAAACTCGCGGTTAATGCGGCGGAAGTTCAAGGCAGGGTTGAGGCCTTGCACGGAGGTCACGAATTTCTTTCCTTTGCGTTGTTGAACTCGAATGTGAACCTTTTGTGCACCTAACGCGTCCTGCACGGAGCGCTTTTGCTGATCCACCACGTCATTAATGTCCACGTTCATTACAAGACCCTTTCTTTAGGTTTTTTTTTTTTACAGTTCGTTGTTGTTGTTTAAAAGAATTTTAAGGTTTCTTCCTTTTTTTCTTTTTCCTTTTCTTGTTTCCCTAAGGCATCAAAGCACAAAAAGAAGGGAGAGAAAAAAGGAGGAGAATAATGAAGTGAAAGATAAACACACATAAAAGAACAACATCAGATAACGAGTATAAGGAAGAATAATAACAAAATTTATACATTTATTGTAAAAAAGTGTTTCTGTTTGAGTAACGGAATTGTGTGCTATTTTCATTTTGAATTATGTTGTGATATGTATTGCATAAAACTTCATTCCTTTTTTTTTTTCTTGAGGTATTGTGAAGGGAGTTGCTATCACTTGTACATTTTTATTTTTATTTTCCACCACAGTAACAATCACAAGAAAAACAAAAGCAATAATTATAGGCTCACTGAATTACACCTTAAAGATCGAAGTGGTACACAAAGAGAAACACACGTTCCTATACACACACAAACTTTCATAAATACAAAACGGAAGGAAAGCGACATATACAAATAAAAAAAAAAGTGTTCACTCCTGAACGATAGTTGAGCAAATTTAAAACGATAATAGTACAGGAACATCAACTAGGGCAAATACCAATTATAATAACATTAATAAAAACGTTATTCAGTGAATAACAAAGAAGGAGGAATTACCAACGTAATAACATAAAAATGGTGCGACACTCTATTCCTCTATGAAAGGAATAAACAGTAGACAACAGATGGCCGCTGTAAGCGTTTGGTGTTTTCGCCATTCCTCCGTTTCCCCTGTGATACGATAATGCCACTGTGTGAGACCCAATGATTCCCGAAGCGCCAACACTTGCGCCGTGCTTGGACGATGACTATTCGGCTGCAACAGTTCGGCCGCCGCAAGACGCAACGCCGCCGGATCGTCCCACGCCGTTGGATACAGTGCGTCCACATACAACACATCATTCACAAGCGCACCATCCATGTTATACAAACACAACCGTAACGAATCCCTACCTCTCCTCGCTATCTTCCTTTTGGGAAGGGAGAGGTTGTGTAGGAGGGATTGCAATACCTTCGCGGCCAATAACTTTTCCGACGCGAGTAACGCCCGCAACTCCCGCGCCGCCGGAGACGCGGAGGTGTGACCCAAACAAAGCCACAACGCCACCAACGTGCACACACCCGTTTCCCCCTCCGATGCGGCGGAAGGGATGCCCTCCCAAAGTGCCCGGCGCAGCGGCGGGTGACGGTTGAGGAGGTACATCCCATCCGCCCCGCGCCGCCCATGGAGCCATTGTTGTGTGATGTCCGATACGATGGGCCACGCGTTGGGGTGCCCCGCCGCCACGGCCGCCAACGCCACCCCAAACACCGCCGCACTACGAGAGAAGGACATGCACGACGAGGGCAGAGGAAAGGCGGTCGGGGATGTTTCCATACATGAGGAAAACACACCGCTGTCGAGCAGCAGGGCGGCGGGGGGGGCGGTGCGTAGTATGTCCCCGAGGAGTTTCATGGCCGTCTGGGCAGTGCGGCTCGAGTGCGGATGAGTGCAGTCGGGGAGGAATGCGAGAAGACCGGTCACGATGTGTTGTCGTGCGGCGGGGCAGTTTGTGAGGAGTACTCCCGCGTCACTTTCAAGCAAATCACGCAACAGTTTCATTACCACCCCACGCATCGACGGCACGAGGAGTAGACGCATGCACAGGACAACATACGCGTCTCTCATGTTTTCATCATTGGGATCTGAACTGCTGTTGTCGGTGCCATTCCTTAAAGCGAAAAGAGCGGCTACCCATTGGTGCGTCACACGTTTAGCAACGGGGCAGACAAGAAGTGCCGCAGTCCTATTGAACAGATGGCGCAATTGCTTTTCCATTTCAGCAGACGAGGGGGGAGTGTGGCTGCCATGTATAATCGTGTGGACTGCATCATTTGTGGACGTGATAAGGGCACGAAAATGACGGCGCTCCTCGGTGGAGGGGATTCTTACCAATCCACGCATTTATACTCTAACAAATTACACTTTTTTTGTTTTGTTTTGCATGATCACACACACACACGCAGATATATATATATATATATACGTGTGTCACCAAAGAAAGAAAAAATAAAGGAGTAACCAAAAGAAAAAAAAAGTGAAAATGGTGAATTCAAACTGACAATTCAAATATACCATAGAGAAACATTGTATTGAACAAAAACACGCAAAACAGACCAATTCGTGCACATTCCTATTCCCCATTTATCCTTCGGGTGAAACTTCTCCCTCCCCTCTTTTCCTTGTTTGCATCCTTCACCGTCGCTGGTGCTGCTTTGCCTGTTGCAAGATGGGCGGCAGATTGTCTGAGAAGGACACAATGACCGGCACACCGTACTGTTCCCACACAGCCCGACTACTCGTAAAGCGCACGCGTTGCGTCGCCGCCTCCACCCGCCGCCGCCGACTGCGCGGCCGCTGCGGCGACGCGTTCTCCTCCACGGCGGCATTCGCCCAAACGCGTCCCTCCCGCGCCCGCTGTTGCGCCGCGGCCAATCGCACATGCGGCGGAATCGTTGGCGGCGGCCGCAGTCGAAGGGGGGCGACCGCCCGGTCCCCGTTTGCCCGCTGCGCCATGCGCTGCCGGGTGCGGCGCCGCGCCTCGCGCGTCTCGGCGTCCTCCGGCCCGTCCGTCTCGGGCGCGGCGTCGGCGAGACAGCCGTCCTCCTCGGGGGCGGAGAAGTCGCTGTCCACATCGTCCACCGTCTCCTCGTCGCTGCTCGCGCAGAAGGCGCTGTCGGTCGTCGCCTCGCTCAAGTCGCGCAGGAGGTGCTCCTCCTCCGAGTCGAGGCCGGTCTCGAGAAGCGCGGGGAGAAGCGCGCCGCGATTGGCGCGACGGGGACGGAGGCGGTCGTCGGCGTCCCAAACCCGATCCGCATCACTCATTCCTCACGCGGAAAGGTGCAGAGGGGGGACATGCGACAAAGTACAAAAATGGAAAAATAGAGAAGAGAAAAGTAAGAGCGGTCATTAAGTGGAAAGCAACACGTACTGCTTTTTTTTTTTGTTGGTGTTGCTGAAACATTAAACATTTTTTAGAAGATGTTCCCCCCATCTCACCCCTTAAAGAAAAAAAAAATACAAACAAGATAAAGACGACACAAAAAGAGAGAATTTCTTTTTTTCATTTAATCGATGAAACAATCGTCCTTATTAACTCAGCAACGCCCCTTGGCTTCTCCTCCTCTTTCTCCTCCTCCTTTGTTTGGACGTCATTCAACAACCGTCCACATTCGCTTCATCACTTTTGCTTACCACTCCGTTTTCCGCCCGCGTGGCCGTTCCTCTTACCCTTCACAGGACCACCGCCCTTCTTTGCCTTTTTGCTACTCGCCCCACGACCACCCGGTTTCTGCTGCGAGTTCTGTTTCATCTTTTGCTTCTTCTTTTCCTTCTCTTTGGATTTCCATTCCTTGCGCGCGCTGTGTGCCCGTCGGGCGGCCGCACGATCCTCCACGACGTTGTCGACGGATTGCTGCAACTTTTCAATTCGCTCCGCCCACTTCTTGGCGGAGCGCCGCTTCTTGTTGCGTCGCTTGGCCAACGCCTTTGCGAGGCGCTTTGGGTCATCCTTTACCTTCACTCCCGAGGCGCGACGCATGGCTGTGGCGAGCAAATCCGCGTTGCGCTTTTCAATACCTTCGGCGGAGTGTAGCATTTCGCCGTGTGCGGCCGTTTGGCGCTTGGCGTGACGCAAAAGGGAGGAGAGCTCACGCACACCACCCCCACGCTGCCCAACGCGTTTCAAGTCCTGAAACTCAAAATTGCCAAACGAGAGATTGAGAGGGATAGAGTCACTACCATCGGCTGGTGGGCCCAAAGGACGACGCGGCTCATGTCGGCTGCGAGAAACCATGGTGTCTAGTACTCTATGTAAGAGAGAATAAAAAGAAAAAGAAATCGTAGTGAGAGTGGGAAAAGAAAAAAAAAATAGTAGTGGTGACAGTAGGAAAAGCACAATAAAAAATATTTAGCAATGCAAGTAAGCAAAAAAGAAATCATTAACAAGTAATGACCTTGCACACATCGTAAATAGTGAAATAATTTCGAATGAATACGTGTTTTTGACCTGATTTGTTCATCTACTACCCAAAACAAAAAAAATTGGTTAGAAAAGACGAATGAAAGGGGATGGGACAAAAGAGGCACTTTTCTTTTTCCTTTTTCAGTCATATTGCTCCAAGAAATGCAATATTCATCAGAATAAAATTTCACAAGTACTCTTTCATACATTTCAATATTTTCTAATTCAGATCTTACAAGGTGAATACAATACGAACTTGTATTTTCAAGTTAACAACGTTCTTCGGTCCCTGTCACGAGGAAGGGATTGAGGGGGTAGACAAAATGAAAAAAGAAAAATGATATGCTAAAAACTAAATATTTTTAGTGCGGTGTCATCTAAAGGTAACCTTAACAACAAACAGAGAATGAAAAAAAGTACAAACTCGCGTTGTAGGAATTCAGATAATTTCCTATAGAAACAAAGCCTCCTCACTTCACCCCCATACTGCTCACAATATTCTGGAAAAACGACCAAAAAGACAACAACAACAACAACAAAAAAGCAATACCAGCCTTAAAAAATTCTTTAAGATTATAAATGCATATATACATATATATATATATATCTACATATACATGCTTCGTCATGCAATAATTGCGCTATCACCGCATTTGGGCTCATCTTGATGTTTTTGTGTGTTTTCCTTTTTGAACAAAAATCCCTTTGATTCTTTCGCTTCACTTCAACAGCCTTCTACGTTAAATTGTTTTTTTTACCAGACATATACTCAACACGAAAGACTGAGTGTTGCTGCACCTACCCGTTTCGTTGGTGGTGGCCCCCGCACAAACGATGACGCCACAACTGCACTTTGATTTTCAGCAAAGCGTTCTGCAAGGGTCACATAGTCTTCCTCACGTAGGTGGTGTATAACGAGGGAATTGGACGTTATAGGGTGTAAATTACCTCCCACGTGTATGTCATGAAAACGACACATTTTCTCTGCCACAAAAATAACTCGCGGGTGACACATCTCATAGAATACTCGACCCAGCATGAGGTCCTCATGGTCTGCATTGAGTGACTCAAAAGAAGGCATTGTCTTGTTGTTCACTTTTTGCCATAGAGTTTTCCGTAAAGGATTATATGAAACAATATCTTGTGCCACATTTCTCGACATGGTGATACACATTCCACCTATAAAGCGAATTTTTGTTCTTGAGTCTCTTTTTTTGGCTAACCATGAGAGAATGCGACCCCAATATACATCCTTTAGAGGAAGAACGCGCAGATCGGAAAGGTATTGAGGTACACGCACAAAAACATCATCATCGGCCTTGGCAATATAAGCCGCGTCTGGGAAGAGGCGAAGAGCCACATTGTACCATGTCATCGACTTCCGACTGACGCTAATCTCCGCTTCACGTCCCCAAAATCCTTTACCACCGCTCTCTTTGTTTGTTGTTGGACGTACATCGTTTATTTCAAGAGGTATCACATCCCGTGATTTGGCCATCTCCGCTTTTGCCGCCGCGGAGTACACAAATGCGTTCGAATAGTGCCGCCCAAGAACAAACAAAACTAACATGTCACCCACAAAATTATTTTCACTCGTTGCGACACCGCTGTAGCGCATCCAACTAGCCCGTTGCAGGTTGCGGCGCACGCGATGCTTGACCGCGTCAACGGAAGGAATACCAACCACAACCAAACGTGTCTGTCCTCTCCATGCCACCAAGTGTGTAGCATTTAACTCGGTAGCGACGCCTTGAATCCATGGAATCAACGTAGATGATGAGGCACTGTACTCCTTGTCGTCATAGGTGTAGAAGGCGATGTAGAGGAAAAAGAGGAGTGAGAAAAGGATACAGAGGAATATAGCAAGGGTGGTGTACCTTCTTACCTTTTTCTTTGTAAGTTCTTTGTTACCTTTCATATGGGGAATTTCACGCATCTAAAAACCTCACACACACGCACACAAAGAAGCAAAAAACATTCAAGTACAAAATCACAAAACTAGAAGGTTAATAGTTTTCTTTTTTGAATAACCCACTGAATACAACGATACCCAGGAGGAAAAAAGTTAATACAACAAAAAAAAAAGAGAAGAAAAAAAAAGACGAATACAGGAAGACTAAGGTAGAGGGAAATGCATGTATAGAAGATAACACATAATCTCATCCTTCCTCACAGAGGAAGTACGTCATTTTCTTTTTTGTGACTTCCTCACATGGAACCATCTTTGGTATTGCACACTCAAGCGTGAAGTGCTTAGTTGAGACATAGGCATATGATTCCATTTTTGTTTCCTTTTCTTTTTTGTCTGTAAATGATGATAAGCGCATATATATATATATATATATATATATATGAGTGTGTAATGTACGTTTGAATTTTGGTCATCTGGACAGTTACTGGATTTCATCCATTGTGTCGTCGTCTGTGGCGCTGAGACACTCACCGAGTCGGATGGCGAGCCGCTCAGCCTGTTGTTGCCGAATGAGACGTGGTAAGCGGTCCCCATAGCGCCGCATCGCATCCGTCCAGGTTTTCAGCTCCATCGCAACCGACGCGGAGGGAGGTGTCACAAGGGCTGAGACATGCTGCGAGCGAAGTGTGATTGGGTCGATGAGATAATCCGGGGGCAACGTGCAGCCAACAAGAGGTTCCCCATTGACTTCCTCCACCACCGCGTTCGTTGGGCGGGAATCATTAACTGCATTATGCAAACCCGAGTTGTTGCTTTTCTTGTGGCTGTTGCTACAGCTACTAGTCAGATTGGTATTTTTATTGTTACTCCCAGTAGAGTGATGGCTTGTGGTACCGTTCTCGACGTTGTGCATCTTTCGTTTTGGCCACATGTGCTGCTCCATCGCCTCCCGCACTCTTGCCGCGTCGTCACTATAGATCACATCAAACGGGGGAGGAGAGAATGAAGTATCCAATTCATCGGCACACTCTTCTTCTTCTTCTTCTTCCTCTTCTTGGAAACTCTTACCGTCCATTGAGGATTGATTCCCGTTGCATTCACCATTTTTTTCTTTACTAGCCGCTTTAGAGAGTATTTGATTTACACAGAGACCAAGCTTTTCATCCGACTCCTTACCATCAATAACGTAAAACAGTAATGCGGCTGTACTTGTTGCCTCTTCACAAAGTTTACGTAATGTATCCGATTCGCCATTTACCTCATGCACGCCATGCCTTACACATTCGATCCCCAACACAACAGGAACTTTACTATCCGCCGCATGCGCTAAACAACACTGGGCGATAATCTCCGTCAGTCTAGAGGTTTCCGTACTACGACATGCGTTGGCTGTTGTGACGAGAATGATTGCATCGAACGCACCCAATTGCTCCAAAGTTGGTATCCTTGCACGTGTGATGCTTGAGCAGGCCCCTCCAACACAGTGCACATCGACATGCGCTTCAAAGTATTTATTCTCAAAATGAACTTGCATCACAGGAGAGCCATCTACAATCGTGGATGTGACGGAAAGGGCCGACATCTTTCGCGAGGTTGTGGCGGCGAGGTGATCCGCAAGACAGCGCTGCAGCAGCATCTCTTCCTCTTGTAAAGAGGACGCACAGGCCCAAAGGAGGAGACGATTACCTTCTGGTCGAGCGAAATTGCCTGCAGAGCTCGGGACTAATGTGAGCTGTGGCCATGTGGACATATGTATAACCTCTGCCAGACGATCGGCCCCTGTCGTCCCAACCTCATCCTTACCTTCATCCTCATCCTCCTCTTCCGTTATCGCATCATTACTCGTGTAATGGTCTTTTTTTACGGTTGAAAGTATCACCTCCACGTGGTGCTCCCTGCAGTAGTGACGCTCAAATCGTGACAGTGATTTCCTCTCTTGGACAAGCAACACACACTCCTTCACTCCCCAACGCGAGAGATGATCCATGAGCACAGGAAGCGGTGGGTACGAGCGCGCATCCGTTGTCCCCGGCGTTGTGTTACCACTTTGACGCAATGGAACAAACGTGGGTGGCCAACACACCACAGCGAGTTGCGCTCGTCGATCCTCATACTGTGCGAGAAAGAGGTCCACCATGGTCGGGTGGAGGAGGGCGGGGTGCACATGAATGGTTTCCAACACCGCCGTGTAGTATCGATTGGCGAGTGCGATGCTCCACCTCTCATCGGGTTTGGTTTCGGTTGCATGGAGGTCAATTGGCCAACGGGCGGTGAAGAAGCGCCGATCGGTTGCCGTTTTCGTAAGCCAACGGAGCGGCGCGGCGCCACCGATTCCGACCAGAGCCAACAAATTGTTTTCCATTCCAACACCATCCCAACCCCCTTCGTTGATCCCTTTTGTGGAGGTGTGCGTTGGAGGAGAGGAATTGGATTCGCATTTTGGTGTCTCCCCGTGATGGAGTGTTCGCCCCGACGTGGGCCAAACGGTGTTGTGTAAAATTTGCAACACTCGTGCGGCACCGCGGAGGTCACCGGAGAGCAATCCGCAGCATTCCACCGCATGTGGAATGATTTCAAATCCCACATTGTGCAACACGAGTTCAAACCCATTCGCCACACACGCGTCATACCACACCGCCTCCCCCGCCGCGCTCGCACCGAACAGAACGACCACACGAAAAAGACAAACCATTGGAACACAATGCCACGGAATGGTATCCACCGGGGTCGCATCCGCGTCGGTAATGAGAAGCACACAACCCGTGGCGGTTGCACACTGCCGCAGCACCGCGTCTGTTGCACCATTGGGAGATGAATGGGAAGGGGATTGAGACCAGAGGGTGTGGGCGTGAGCCGTAATGAGGTGTACCATGGCGCTGAAATATTTATTGCGCACCAAAAGGTTTGGGAGTGTGGGAATCGAGTGGTTTTCCATAGCGCACATCACGTCCTCTGGCCAGCGCAGTAACTCGGCACCGAGTTGAAAGGCAGCGTCATATGGGGAGGCGATATTTGATGACGGGGAACAATCTACAAGAAGGAGATAACCATCATGCGAAGACATTGCATAGATGTGGGAATGTAATGGACAAACAAATCACCACAGCCAATACTAATCTCCCACCTCAACTCGAGAAGCATGACCGAGAGGTGGCAAAAAGGAGAAGGGAAAAAAGGGGGAAAAAGAAAGCAATTTCAATCACAAAGGTAAAATAATTCGGTCGTGTACACGGAGCTCTCGCACAGGAATAAAAGTGAAAAGAAAAGAGAGAGAGAGAGAGAGAGAGAGTTAAGCACACCCTGCAATGATGCACTCACCCCTTCACAGGTGGAAAAAGAAAAAGTGGTATCGCACAATAACAAGGTGCGCTGCAGATATATATATATATATATATATGTGTGCGTGCAGATAAATAGGTTGGAGAAAGAAAAGGTGCAGAAAAGAATGCATTTATATATATATATATATATTGCCTTTTTTTTTCTTGGTTTCTTTGATGCTTCTGTTGTAAGGTGTTCGTTGGTGTGGTTTTTTTTGCTGTCTCTTTGTGATACGAACACACATACAAACAAAGAGAGAGAGAGAGAGAGAGAAAAGGTGGTATGTGTCGTACTCTCCCAATATTTTTCTTCCTGTTTGTAAATATATGTATATATATAGATATTGTTTTTCTTTTTTTGGATAAATTCTTGTGATGTTTGTATAATAACCATTTATTACACATCGAGCAAGAAACGAACACAACAGCCAAGAAGAAATTTGTAAAGAAAATTTCCTTCATTTTATTTTCTTTCTGAGGCTTCTTTTTTTCTTTTTTTTTTGGTGGGAAAGGGGGGGGGGATATTAATTACTTTCTGATATATATATATATATATATATGTATATATTCCCTCATTTTTTTGTCCCATACTTGTGAACTTCACCCATGTGGATGATGCGCCGCACCCTGACGCCTTAGCGCTCCATGGATCCGAGTATTTGCGCGATACGCACAAATATGTTCACGACGTTGAGAAACATTTGCAGTGCGTCCTGCACGTGATCCCCCGCGCCACACCTCGCCCGCTCAATCATCGCCTGCGTATCCACCGACACAAACATCGAGAAGAGCGCCAAGCCCCCGTACAGAATAATCGAATGCGCAAACGCGGTGGGGTAAAAGAGGTTCAGAATCGAAATCGCCACCATCCCAATAAGCATCCCAAAGAGCGGCCCTTGCAACGCCAACATGGAGGCACGTGGGGCCAAATAGGCGGCCGCACTGAAACCAAAGAAAACGGCCCCCGTTAAGACCACCGCGGTGCCGAGCACGCCCTTCGCCATTGTCGCCATCACAATCGGCGCGATGGCCATTCCCTCGAGGGCGGTGAAGCTAAAGAAGAGGGCGAGCTTCAGCGTGGGGTTACGTGGCGGCATAAAGGAGAGCCAGAGGAGCGGCACAAAGCCGCCCACCATGGGCAACCAAAACGGCACCGCCTTTCCGAGCGGTGTGGCGAACATGAGAAAGGAACCGCCCCCCGCCACCGCGCAGCCGGCGGCGAGGAGAGTGTACACCCGCGAAAGATGCGCGCGAACGTGAGGGGTTAAACTCTCCGCCGTGTTACCGCCTCCAGTCTCCGCGTTAAACGGGATCGGGGTGTGTGACGGGCGAAGGGATCCGGCCGCACGCATTTGGGAAAGAGGGGAAACGGAAAGGGAACGACGCGCCCCACATAAAATGCCATCGCCACAAATGGTGGCGTTCAAACGGGGCGATTGAAACGCACGCAGCGCAAAAGGGGCGATGGTGGGGAGAGGGAATGTGGGACGCATAAGACGTAATGGGAGACGACGAAGCATGGCTGGGTTAATGAGGGAAATACACAAAATAGGTGTATTTGAGGGGTAAACTTGACGCTTAAAGATAAATATCTATATGTATAGATATATAGAGATGCTATTGATATTTGTTGTTTAGATTTTTTTCTTTTTTTTTGAAATATAGTAACTGAGTAAATAAATAGAGTATTATCTTTCTTTCTTTTTGCCTTTCTTTTTGTGTGTGTTTATATGTTATTCGGTTATTGTCTTTTTTTCACCCTTTAAGAAAAGCAAGAATGAGTCAGCCTTTCTCAGCAAGTAGAAATGTAAGGGCGGCCGAATGGATGACAGCTTCGAGTGTTTAATTTGTTGTTTTTTCAGTACGAAAAATATAGCAAATGGAGCAAAAAAGAAAAAAAAAAGAAAACAGAATGACAAATGAAGTTTACATTTACTTTAAAAAAATCTGTATATACATCCGAATAAACAGATGTACATTAACAAGTATAGTAAACTACTCCAAAAGAAACTGGAGGAAGAAATCAAATTCTGAAAAGGAAAAAAAAAAAAAAGAAAGATTCATTTCCATCTTATGTATAGAGTAAAGAATGGATGCTCCATTTTTTTCTTTGGTAGGCAAATCTTCAATATCATTTTCTTTTGTTTTTTCTTAAGTACTCAAAACAACAAAAAAATGATAGCAAGATTCTTCCGCATACACTTCTCGTATAAAGGCACAGGAATACGACGACGCAATCGAAGAAAAAAAAAGAGAGACAATAATAGCAACACTCCAAATATAAATGAGAAAAAAAACGTAAAATATTACCATAAAGAACATAAAACATTTAGCGTGCAACGTTCACAAGGCAGAAAGCGAAAATGAGTAACAAACAAACGCACAAACAATACATAAATATAAAAACACAACAATCAATATATATATATATATATATATATCTATATCTACATATAGATATATATAGATACATATGTAAAAAGTGCAAACAGTTCACACTGCTTTGCGCGTTTCTTTTCTTTTCTTTTCTTTCGTTTACACGTGAGGCATAAAAAAGGTACGTTACAAGAAAAATCGCTGCACGAACTCTGTTCCTTTACTTTTCTTCATGATGTTTATTTTACATCTTCTGTCACATTCCATTCTTTTTATTATTTCGTCACCTTTACCTCCCTCAAACTCAAATCTACTCGACTAAGAAAAAACCCTATCCAATTAAAAAAAAAAATTAATCCAAAACAGGAAATGGAACAAGGAAGATATGCACGCAAATAAAACAAGCAAACAAAAAAAAAAGAAAAGGAAACCAAACTTTAAATCATAACCGTTCCCCGCAATAGGCGCATCACGCGTTCATCGTAGTACTGACTGAGTGTGGTGTGCGATTCACCTCCCCCATCACTTGTGGCGTTTGCCGCTCCCACCAACATGGACTCGGGCGGGGCGGCGGCGGTGTCGCGCACAACGAGACACGTATTTTTCACCCGAAGCCGCGAAGCATCGGATGGGGTGGCCAATCGACCACACCGCGTCCCGTTTGCCTCGCGCCCCTCCTCCACCAATGCGGCACCACCCGTTTCTACATGGGTTGGCGTTTCCTCAGCACTTGGCATCACTGCAGCCGTTGTTGGTGTTGGTGTTGGTGTTGTGGGTGTTCGTTTGTTTGCCTTTGGGAGGGATGACGGGGCGGTGACGGGGCGGCCACTGGCGGAGCGTTCGCGTGTGCCGCGCAGCCAACGGAGATCCATTCGCGCCGCATAACCGCGCGGGGAAAAGGAGGAATACAGTGAAGACTCCGCGGCGTCGCAAAAGTTGCATTGGCGACGAAAACCACGCGATGCGGCGGGCAATGGGGGAGGCGGACCAACAGTGTACATGGAGTAGTTTACAGGTTCCACACGCTTGCCGCGAGGATACATAAAGAAGTGAATGAAGGAGAGAAAAACAAAAAATAAAAAAGAATGCCTGATGGGATACTACTGAAATTATGAATAGGGGTAAAGCTTGAGGAGGTGATCGTATAAGTATATATATATATATATATATGTACTCCTTCTTTTTTTTGGTTCTTGCTTGCTTGCTTCTTTTTTTTTTTTTTTGTAATTAAAGAAGAAAACTGTATGGTAGCAAAAAGGAAAAAAGGTAAGAAGAGAAGAACACCAAAGACTACAGACACACAACACTTACAAAAAAAAAAGCGAAAATGAAGAAGCAAAAGTGAAACCAAACAAGCAAAGAAAAAAAACTTTTACGCAGAAAAAACCGACAAAAACAAAAAATGATTGCGTAAAAGAAATAAGCGAAAATATCAACAACAACAACAAAAACTCGCCTTCACACAGAGTATCTCGTAAAATGGGAAAATGATATATATATATATATATATATAAATATATAGAAGAAAAAAAAAGAAAAGAAAACAATATATTTTCGATAAAATAAACGATAATAACCTCTTTTTGTCTTGTGATAATAACTTGTAGACTGCATACAAATATGTATGTATGAATATTAGCCAATAGTGTTGGTTGTATTCACTTGCCCACGCAGGGATGTCCGCTTACGCACTGCCCGTTCAAGCGCCGCATCGAGTTCCACGCGTTGTGCCTCTAATTCTCTCCGTTGTTCGGCCGTTTTGTACAGCTCGGGCCGCTCCGTAGCGGCGGTGTTGAGTGCAGCAATGCGATGGTGAAGTCGCACAATAAGTCCATCCAATCGCCCGATATTCGTACCAACCATTCGTCGCATGGAGGGAGACTTCCCTTCTCGTCCATTTTCCGCCACTTTTTCACTCCTCACACTATTGTGACCCCTTCCACCTTCTCCCCTCTTGTACCCGGATGGCGGTTGGGATGGACGCGTGGATGTGACGGTTGAGTCCCCGCGGGAGTCGTCTAATGCCTCTTGCAACGTTTCGCATCGCATGCGAAACTGTTCCGTCTCAATGCGCGCCTCGAGCAGCTGTCGTTCCGCCATGGCACGGGCCACACTTGTCTCCCGCTGCTGCGCCGCCCACTGCCGCATGATGTGGTGCAGCTGGGTTTGGTACGCCCTTTCCGCGGCAGTGCGTTCATCCGCCACGGCACGCATGCCTGTGTCGAGGACATCGATAAGACGACTCTCCAGTTGCGACACAACGGCCTCTAACTCTCGCACACGGGCGTCCGGCTCGGGCTCTGCGATGCTCGTCGCATGCGTTGGGTGAATAGGGATGGCCGCGGCGGTGGTGGTTGTGGTTGTGGTTAACGTGAGCGGCGCGTTGGACCCCGTCTCCTCCTGACACTGCCACAAACCACTCGAGGTGGACCGCATCAAAGGTGGATGATTGCTGGCGGATAGATTTCGCACACCTCGCGCATCGCTGGAGGTGGACGCCATATGTATAGACTTTTCTGTCACACTCCGTTCGTCCATAGGCATTACGAGGTGAATCGCATCGATATCCACCTCGTTTTCCTCCTCCCTCGCCGACTTCGTGCTCGCCTTGGCTACTTCCACTTCCTTCTCGAGCGCAGCTCGTTTGGATTCCTCCAACTCCACACGTTGCTCCAGTGTGGCACAGTGATTACGCAGAAGAAGGAGTTCCTTCTCGAGCGCAAGTCGTTCATCCATGGCGGCGCTTAACTCCGCGGCCAACTGCAGTTTTTCCCTTTCCAACGCGACCACCATATGACTACGCATGGCGCTTGACAAGGCATCCGCCTCCTCAGCATTTCCACCACTTGCGGCTCTCGACGCGTCGGTTTCCACCGCCCCTGTTATGGGAGAAAAGGAAACGGACCTTGTGGCCACTCGTTCCGCACGCAGTTTGGCATTTTCGTCGCGTAAGCGATTACACTCGTGTTGCACCTCACGCAGCTGAGCGCGGATGCGGTCGTCCACAAGTCGCCCGCGCAGTCCGTCCCGCTCCACCCGCAGACGCTCCGCCTCCCGCCCCGCCGCCCCCAACTTGGACTGCCACTGCGCCAACTCCGCGCTGTGCTCCATCGCGAGGCGCTCGAGGAGGGCGAAGTCCGCCATGCGCTGCCGCCCCAACGCGGCGAGGCGCTTATGGAGCAGCAGCCCTTCCGCCCGCGCCGCCTGAAGCGCCTCCGCGTGCGGCGAAGGCGCGTCCGGGGAGGACGTCTCCTCGCGTTTCTGCAGTGCGGCTTGGAGCGCGGCCACGCGTTGCGCCAGCTCATGGGCGGCGGCATCCTTTTCGAGGAGTTGGGCTCGCACCTCCGCCGCCAGTCGCGTGCGCTCGACTGCCCATGTCTCCTCCGCCCCGCACGCGTGGACGGGCGTGTCGGGCACAGCCGTTTGACGGTCCGTCACACACTGCGAGAGTTGCGCTGTCGCCTCCCGCGCCGCCACGAGCATGGCCAGACTGCCCGAGTTGAAGAGCATCACACCTTGTCGAAAGTCCTCCAGTTTGGTTTCCACCGACACCTCCGTTGGGTTGGCGCCTTTCTTGAGGTATTTGTCCACCTTTGCGACCGCCCGGCGCGTCTGTTGCTCAAACGTTGTCACGGCGGTTGAAAGGGCGGCGTTTGTGGACTCCACGGTGGGTGGGGTCGATGCACTCGCGGCGGCCATGGGCAAACAACGAAAATAAAACAAACAAATAAATAATGGGAACCTCAACACCACGACTACGGCGAACACCAATTTTGAAGAATACTCAAAACAGACACAGACACACAAACCGCTCGAAGAAAACGATTAACGTGAGTAGCGTAATTCAGAGAACAACACAAACGCACACCCACAAGAACAACAACAACAACAAGAGAAAAAGAATGATACCTTTGTCTAACCTCTATAGATGAAGTTCCGCTCTTCCTTTCCTTTAAGTATATATATGAGTGTATTGTTTCTTCTTATGATGCAAAGCTTGTTATTTACCACTTTCTCTGTCCCTCCCTCTATCTCTATATGAATATGTATACATAAATATGTACGCGTATGTGTGCGTTATTGCAAAGTAGGTGATAAGTAAAATAAAATGAACGAAAGAGAAAAGATACAAATATGTAAGTTTTCGTGTAGATTACCATTGAGTTTCATATTCAGTGCATACTGTATGTTACGCACAAACTAGAGAAGCAAAAGTGACTGTGCTTGTGTATGTGTGTGTGCATGCACACACGTAATTTGAACAAAATGGGTATTCTTTTTTCTTTTTTTGATTTCGTTAACACATTTGTGAAAAAGTAAGTACGTGTGCTTCTTGAGAGTCGAAAGGGATAAAAAAAAATGTCTCAAATATTCCCTTCATCTCTCCACTCACTCCTCAAAGTAAAAAAAAAAGGAATAAATAAACGAAGACACAATTGAAATGTAATATTTTCGCTGTGATGAAATGCAAGC
Organism: Trypanosoma mega; assembly: GCA_030849715.1. NCBI lineage: Eukaryota > Euglenozoa > Kinetoplastea > Trypanosomatida > Trypanosomatidae > Trypanosoma > Trypanosoma mega. The sequence continues at coordinate 53,285 of JASANV010001525.1, read as the reverse complement.
ATACACAAAGTGCGACGGTGTAACGATGTGATAAACAACAAAGAAGAAAACAATAATAGTAACAACAAGAACAACAGAACAGAGACAAAGCCAATACAATCACACCCAAATTTAATTTAATTTTTTTTTCCTTCCTCCCTCTCTTTCTCTCTCTCTCTCTCTCCCCATCTCTCTGTTTTTGTCGTGTGGAAGAGAAAAGAAAAAGAAAAGAGTGTTCGCACCCGAGAACAGAAACAAAGATAGGACAGAGAAAAAAAACGCAAAAGGAAGAGCATCTGCTTCTGAATTGTTGACGTCATAATGTATCCACCGATATATATATGTATATATCCTTTTCATTCATTTTGTATTTTTCATTTTATTTTTAATGTTTACTTTTGCATGTCGCTTTTTCTTACGAGAAAAAATAAGGTGAGTTGAGCACAACATTGAGGTCGAGCTCTCCACGCTTGGGTGGATCTGGCAGAAGGACCCCATGACGTTTGAGGTCCATAAAGTATGCCTCCTCCCACTGCTCCTTTAATTCCCAGAGAGGATCATACTTTCCGTATAGCGTGACGAATTGCTGCCGCAGCACCGTACTCAGCACAGGCAAGTCGCAGGCGTAGGTCCAATAGCTGTCGTGCACCGCCATCATGGAGAGCCCGAGGTTTTGCATCTCGATCGCCGTCATAGCGAGGTGCGTCGCGTCGAGGGAGTGAATGAGGTTTGGGGCGATTGCGGTCAACTGTTTGCGACTCGCGGGGGCACAGGCGTCGCCAGGCACACGAGTGTAACCATGCGGGGTAAAGAGTGGGATTTCCTTTCGGACTCGGTACGGTTGACGCACCACGAGACCCAAGGGGGTTGTCCAGCAAAAGGCGGTGCGTAATTCGGGTGGTTGGGCCTCCCAAATGATGCGCGTCACGTTGGTGATCCATCGACGACAGTTTTGGGTCTCACGGAATGTCACGCCGAGTGATTCGAGGACTTTTTCACGCAAATAGGCGGACATTTCCTTCATATCCGTCGGGGTCCACAAACCGTGATTCTTGTTCTGTTTCACCAGCTCATCGAGGATTTGTTCCGACATACCATAACCAGTGACACCATACACCTGTGTCATGATGGGTCGTTTAATAGTTTTACGTTTGATGTGATCATGGTCTTGTCCTTTTCCGGTACCTATGCAGCGCTGAGCCACAGGGTGGTCACGTTCCGCGTCTAATGTGATGGAACGCATCATTTCCTTTAGAATACCCGTATATGCATCCGCAGGACGTTCACTTGGTACAAGATTTACAAGTTGCGCTCCAAAAGCATCTCGACCAATAGCGGAGTAGTGTTGAAGACCATTATAACTACCATCTACAGCGACAGGGATGCGGGAGAGAAAATTTTCAGGACCTTGTGAACACTTGAGTGCATCAGCAAGTTCTTTACATGCCATGAGACATTGCATAGGTTCTGCCGCCTCCTGCCACCATTTATCCCCGTGAAGTGGAGATTCCGCGCTGCGTACCACATCCTCAATGTGTTCATTTACATAGTGTACACGTTCATCAAAGGAAAGTTTACTCATGCCCATCTTGTTTGCTAAATGCACCTTAAGCCAGTAGAGACCAATCTCTCCCAGTGGTTTGGGCTCAGCGTATTCAAGTAACGCCCGAAATGGGTCTGAGCCAGTATGATTTAGACGTCCAGGAAGTGGGTACATGCGACCACGAAAATCCATACTGTTAGGAAAATAAATATGAGAAAATTGTACCAAGGATCGTGCTTGACGGAGTGCTTGAAGGTAATGAATACGATTGCTTCGAAGTTCTGATAGACTTTTCCAGTCTTCGTCTTGCTGTGTATCATACTCCCGACGCTGTTGCATGTTATACACTTCACATTCATCATTATGACATTTTGTGTAATTTGCATCATCCTTTTCTGTCGTTTGATTTCGTCCATAATTTATTTCTCCACGACTCTTGGAACAGTAATGCAATGGATAAAATCCTGGGCGGATCTTGCCAAAACCATACCCCTCACGCACAATGGCTTCTTGTACGTGCAACATATATTTACTTATTCGCCAAGGTACACGAGATATAGCATCTAACGCCTTCATCATGGGAGCTTGTGAAATAATCATGGCTTGATTAGTCGACCCCTTCACCGCAACGGATGGGAGTACATTATAAACAGATTTTTCTTTTGTATCTGATTGATGCAACCATGAATTATACGAAAGTTGAGGAGGAAATGCCACACGTAAATCTCGAAGTTGTGTAGCGTCAATTTCAGAAAGACCAAGTATAGCAAATTCTTCTTTACCTGTAACACTTGTGTAGCGTTCGACTACTGGACGTCCTCCACTACCGGTTTGACCTGTACGCATAGATAGGTACATCATTTGAATAACTAAAAATCCGACGGCTTTTGTGGAGATTGGAGTTACACCATATTCTTGTTCAAAATATTCAAGTGTTTTAACCATATTAATACTATACTTGGTTCGAATGGTTAGTCGATCTTTTCCGCTGAGTTTTTTGTAAATGGTATTAAATCTAAAGTGAAAATTTAAATCCTCTGTAATCTTTGTAAGCATATGAAAAAGACCACAAGACCGTGTGCATCTGGATGCTGTTGCACATACTTCACGTAAAATAACGGCGACGCGTGCGTTATGTAATGCACTTTGCTCTGTATCATGAAAAGCACCATGCATTTGAGAAAGTACCGCGGGAAAAAACTCCGCCTTCACCACACTAGTATCACCAGGGGCTTGTACATAGGCAAAAAGTTTGGCTAATGCATGAGAAGCCTTTTCCTCATCCTTAAAGTGTACCTCCATAGCTCGTTTGACCACAGTTCGCATGGTTGGTGGGACATCGTTTGGGACGATAATATCACCATATATTTTTTGCAAAAGTGAAAAACAAACTACACCACTAAGAATGCAATCAAATATATACTTGGGTACATCTTCTAAAGCGGGAATATCTGTACGTACGATAGCTTCCCAATTATTAAACATACGTGCGAGATCATGTACCCACGTTGGTGCGCGTTCCATTTCTGCCGGTGACGCACTATCCCCAAAGGCGTGAATAGATGCAAGTAACACATCCGCCGTTTCAGATCCCCATGCGGTGCGTTTTCCAGAGAAACACTGTGCTCGACGATCCACCTCAGCCACCACATCATCAAGAAGTGCCATGAGACGCTGTAGTGTTGATTCATTACTCTCCTCCACGGCTGGTTGAATCAATTCTAGACTTTCGAGCTGCTGTAACACATTGGTTCGAGTCAAGAGGTTCGCCGCTGTCGCGTATCGCACGTAGGCGATAAGAAAAGAAGTAAACGGTGAGACAATTTCGGAAATAGAAAGTTCCTCCACGAGTTGATCTGCCTCAGCACGAAAGTTACGAAACACACCCCCAACCGCCGCCGTCGCGGTGCGATGGTATTCTTGTTGAAAGGGACGAATAAGTTTGCGTAATGCCCGAGCTGCCTCACCGGCGTTACGACGCACCATCAAGGATTTCTGTGTGTAACTCATGACCTCAAAACGGAGGTGATGGTCACATGCCATCTCAATATGTGACGCCTCGAGTGATTTGTTGGTCCACTGCGAACGCACACCACTCACACGAACTTCCTCATTAAACACATCTCCGAGAACACGTTTTGTCATACTTAGATCCTGACTCTCTCCATGAGCCTCACGATTAGCGAGATCAATCAAATTCATAACAAGTTCAGATTTGCTTTTCCCAAATACAGATCGTGTTCTCGCGAAGGACTTCAAAACATCCGTTTTACACGAAAAAAGATCATCACAAAGCACATCAATGATAGAAAGGATATTCTCATTAGAGGCACTGTTCACAGTCGAGACAGCAGGGGTAACAAAGTTGTCCGCATCGAAATCAACAGTTGGTGTGAATAAGTCAGGCATCGAATCATCATGAAAAGGGACAGTACTGTCTGTATTATCCGTTTCAGTTCTTGTCGCTACTGCTACTGCTGCTGCTGCTGCTGCTGTTATTTCTGCTTCCCCTGTCGAACCCGTTTCCACCTCCGCGGTGTAGTTGTCTATTTGCTGTGACGTAAAATCCCCGTCCTCCGCGTCGATGGATGGCGTATTCCCCAACCAATCAGATTCCTGTGATGGGACAGGCCGAACATCTGACACATCTACGGTGGACGCCGCTGCTCCTGCTGCTGCTGTTGATGTTGATACCGCTACTCCTGTTTTCTTTCGTGTCGTCGTTGTTTCCATGAATGCGGCGTCCGTTGAGAGTTTTGTACTGCGGCGACTCACCCAACGTCGAGCATCCGGTACTCTAAAATTTGCCCTAACAAGACGCCTCATACGTTCCTTTCTCTTATTTTTGTTATTGTATTTATTCTCTTTTTTTGGTTTTTGGTTTGTTTTGGGGTCGTGGTGGTTAGAGCTACTACACACACCCTCAGAAGCACACAAATATTATTGCAAAAACAAACCTTGCTTCTCCCATGAAGTATAAAAAAAAAAAGAAGAAAATATAGCAAAAAAAAAAGACAATGGACCATAAATAACCAAATTTTAACATTCATTTATATTGTGTAAAGATTTTGCAGAAAAAAAAGGTAACATTGTAAATTTTTTGTTTGTTGGTTGTTAGTTCATTCATATATATATATATATATATATATATATATATATATATGTATACACGTTTTGTATATGAATGTGTTTGAGTAAATAGAATGAAGAGAAAAATTGTCATTTTATTTTGGAATGATTGTAGAAATGAAAATATCAAATTGGAGTAGGCATATCCCACTCAAAAATATACACATATATGTATATATTTTTTATATCGTTAGTTTTTTCTTTTTCTACTGCTTGCTTTCAAATGACTTGAAATCCATACGAGACAAGTAAAAGCAGTAAAGCAAGCTAAAAAAAATAATAATAATAAAAATCAGAAAATCAGAAAATCAAAAAATAAAACAAAAAAATAAAAGAAAATAAAACGCAGACCAACGATGGCAGTGTAATTGATGTTACGATAAAGAAAAAAAAAACAATAAAAAAAACAAGCAAACAAAAAATAACTCATAAAATCCAAGCTATAGCTCAGCAGGAAAACATACACTTATAGTCGGGTTCAACCAAACAATTGTAGGTGGTAATGGAGGGATTCGATGATCTGCCTCCTTGAAAACTTCACAAAATGCATTTCCCCAGACTAACAGTGATGTATCAAGAATTTCAATCTTACCGACGAAGGAAATTCCAGCATGTAGTTCTTCGGCTGTAAAATTCCACGCAGTTAAACGATCTTTTCCGATATCTGCGTTTTCATTTACCTTTTCAGTGCGTTGATGGTTCCCAATATAGGCGCTCCATTGAAGCCTTACTAACGCACTTTTGAGTCCTGATGAAAGTTCCGCACAGGCCCCACCAGAGGCGAGATGAATCAAAGGGATGCGACGGGGCTTTGGTGGAACCAAAACGCAAAAGGCTGAGCAATTTGAAAAGCTTTCTGCGCTATAGATGCAGAAAAGCAAAATATCCATATCTATTTCAGAAGTGTTTATATGAAGTAGCGGATCCTCATTTGGTTTCCGAATGACTGTTTCAGAGTATACCCTATTCTTGGATGCTACACGCCAACGAACATGATACGTGTTACAGGAACCGCTCCATTCTAGAATAATTTCATTTTCCCCAACGTACTTCAGTTTGGGACAACCCACAATATCTACAATGCGTTCTGAACTCTTACTTAACAGCTGTGGTGCGGGAGTGGTGGGTAAATTACAGGGTTCACTAGGTGATTCTTCCCACCATGTTCGTGAAATAATCGCCACATTTAGACGTGGCCATGGATTCCACTTTTGCGATACATCAACTGGAATAATCAAAAGATTAACTTGCGACATTGAAGCATTCATATCACTGAATACCCGAGATGAAATTCCCGATAAATGTGCAATAATGCGCATATGACCTCTGACATTAAGATGTTTCACGTTATGACATTCCACGACTTCTCCTATCGCGTCAAAAGAGACCTTTCTGGTGATAGAAGGGCTTAATATTTTGCTTTGTGGTCGAGGAATAGAGAAGTATATATGATGAGAATTATCTCCTTTAATTCTAAAAGAATCCTTACTACTGACATGAGAAACATAACTACTGCTATTTTCTGGTGGTATGACACTCATAGATTTGAAAAAATCCCTCAGCATGCTATCTGTAACATCATAAGGTGTCACAAACTCTACACAGGCCGCACCTAAACCACTCGCATGTCGACTTAATGTAATGACATACATTGAAGATGGTTCCAGATTGTTCAACGCATACGCCGGTTTTAAACATAATAATTTCTGAGTTTCATGTACTGTGGTAGACTTCTCAGTGGTTTGTCGTAGCGTCATGTACACAATATCATTCGTGGTGTCGTTGGCATCATCACGTGACCACGTCAGCAGAGCAGAGAAAGAATGCACACTCTTGACAGAAAGGTTCATAATAGGTTTGCTATCCATTACCCTGAATAACTCAAAGGATTTTGAACGCAGTGTCCACGGCACAAGCATAACAGGCCAATCCATTTCGGGTGATGTGGATTTCTCATCTCCCATCGTGTGTAGTCGTAGCATCACCGATATACTAATAAACGAAACTAACGACGGATGAATAGAAATCTCTATAATTTGGGGGGTGAATTCCTCGTGGGATAGTTCTACTTCATCTCCCGTGTTTGTAACAAACATCACTGAAACAAATCTCTGGACATTGGCAATCATACAATGAAGCTTTTTTATAAAATGAACGGAGACGCAAACTCGTATCTTGCTACCTTCATTAATAGTTTCCACGTGACAGTCCGATTCCGTTAGTGAAGGTGGAGGTAATAAAATAAATATAGGCGATTTTTCCGGAATAATATGAGGCCCATGAAAAGAAAGTAGGATTGGTGCACATTGACCATCTTCTGGGTTCTTGAGAAAGATCATTCCGGGGGGATTACGAGCACAAACAGCTCCATTTAAATAAACCTGAAGACATACCTTCGATTGTGTATTGGATAGTGTATTTACAGAATATTTCATATCTATACCTGTACCGCTTATAGACTTGCAAGCAGCACATGTCCAGGCAAGCACCTTTTCACCGTTTGGAGCTGTGAAGCAGCAAACATTAGTTACTGCGAACATACACGTTGGTTCGCTTCTAAGAATTTCACTATCTTTTGTTATCCAGGAATCTTCTAAAGAGACAATGAGGGGTTTGAAACGTTGTAGGCTCTCGTAATTTAAAATAAGAGATACACTAGCCATTTGATTGCTCACTCTTTGACGTGACGGTTCAATAAATGCAGTTAGAAACCTTCTATTATCCTTTGCCTGTGGTATTTCAACGTATAAATTGCGTTCAGCCATCTTCGTGAAAATATATACGTCTTTGGATGATGATGGTGGTGATGGCCGAGTGCAGAAGTATGCCTGTGGAAGGGTTGGATTAACTCCTACGTTTTGTTCATAAACCGCGTACTTATGACACGGAAGAAGGTTCTTAATGATATAATGACTTTCGACTTTGTTGGAATCAATTGAAATTGTCCTTGCCTCATCGCTGCTCTCTTTATAACCGTAAAGTGGAACTACAGATATAATGGCTGGGATGTGACGATTACCACTTGCGCTACTGCCACCACCATCATCATCATCATTATCATTTTCAGCATGAATTTCTCTAATTTGTACTTTTCTATGACTAACCTGTGTGACGATCAGATTACCCTGTGTCTGGAATGGTCCAACTTTTGCCTGAAATCCATATACACATATAGGAGTTTGATCGTGAGAATCGGTCAAATTCCCATGAGGAACGTCAAGTGTCATTTCAAACGAGACATATACCATGTAGGACTGAGAAGCCTTTACAGTCCCAGAAAAACAAACACATTGGTTTCCTTTTCTTTCAATTTCTTTAAATTCCAGTACTTCATCGGTTTTGTTTTGTGGATCAATAGTAATTTTGGGAATAATTTCCAAAGTTATCATATATGTATTTGAAATGGGTGTCATGGCGAAAAATATCGGGTATGACAGAGACAATTTGACTTCAGCACGGTTGAGACGTGTAGAATTAATGATTAAATCATTTTTTTGAGGAAATATGCAGGTTGCAAAGTATAATTCTTCACCTGAAAAAAAATTCGTAGAATTTAAAGTTTCATTGGCATTATGATAATGATGATCAATACTATCGTTGCTTACCTCATCCTCCAACAAAGCCTTTACGTGATACAGAGTGCATGGTTGTAAACCATTAATAACACACCTGGATGAATTCTCGTGAAGTATATCCATTGATGTAGTATTCTTAGAAGTACCCGAGGGAATATGCCATGGCAAAGGTGTAAGATTCAACCTCACAGGACCTATATTTTCTTCCCAGGCAAGCTCCACCGTGTCATGCTTGACACGAACACAACGCAAATCTTTCACATACTTCACATATGTTTTGAAAACAATGCCTTCGACCACGATTAAATCGTTCGCCATGACAGAGGATGTGATATGACGGCGCAACACCAAATGTACCACACAATATTCTTTATCTGGAGCTAAATCTGTCAGCGTAAAAGTACTTTGTTCCTTCGGTATAATCTCCATATGCTCAATAATTTTTTCTCTTGTCATAATCCTTGTTACACTGTCCACTTGAAAAAGTACTATAACGCATTCTTTTGCTTCCGAAAGTTCTGGTACGTCTACAACAGACTTAGTGGAAATAATGGCATTTCCATTTCTCATCCTTTTTAACTCCAACGTTTCGTTTTTATGGGCCATTTTGGAATCATTCATGTAGGGACATAAATTTGTGAAAATATCCTCCAAAGAAGAGATTACTGTCTCTTTTTCGGCAAACTTTGTCCAAAGAAGATCTACAAATTTCCGTTTTCGACTTGATCTTGTAGGTTGAACTAACTCATCCACATTTCTTTCTGCTAATTCAAGATTCGATGTGGCTTGCGTTTCTTTATGGCTATCGCTACACGGTTCGCTTTCTTCTTGAATTTTCATTTTGGTTTTAGAGTCCCTTTTATTATATGCGGCTTTCTTAAACTCATCGGATGGAAAATTGAATGACTTCAGTATGCGCTCCAGTAACAAGCAGCTGCGTTGATCCTCCGAATTAGGAACTATTCTACTAATTTCAAGAAAGAAAGGAAGCAGTTCACTCTGATAAAACTTTTTTTTGGAAAGTTCTCTAAAGTTCAACTTGCACTTTTCCAACCAATGGTCCAAGTGAGGAGATGTGAGTGTTCCTTTACCCACTAATTGTTTTTGAAGCCAATCATACACTTGTAGAAGAGATTCCCACCACCAACGACCTCCTGGTATGTGGGAACATTCTTCTTCTTTTTCTTCCAAAAAACACGGCAAAATATCATATTGTTGATTTTGAGTGGAATACATGGATATTACCGTCATCTCATTTCCAGCAAGATTGGGTTGCGAGAATTGACTCTCATCTTTCCATACACGTTGAATATACACAATACCACCCCATTTTGGGCTAAAAGTACCAAGTAAAAGCAACATCCCAATTTTTTTGTTCTGAGGAAAAACAATAGATTCATATCCGTATGTTTCTGAAAATTCCAGAGGAGTAATGCAATTCGGAATGTCATCTCTTGATAGCACCACCAGACTAACTTTTTGATAAGTTATCAATGAAATATCTTCAAGTACGGAAAATAATAATCTATTATATTCTTCTCTGTTCAATAATAGACCTTTTTCATGTTTGTCCATTTTATTTGGGCAGCGAATTCGGGTATGTGTTAATGTGCAAATGTCCAAAACCAAATGTACATTCGCTATGTGGGTTGTCGTTGCTATGCAAAAAACTGGAATGTAAAAAAATACTGCATTTTGTTGAATCATTGGTAGTACTAACGCTTCATAGACAATACGGCAATCTCTAGGTAAAAAAAAGAGCACACCTATTTGTGGAAGTAAATTTCCATCCTCTTGTAATTTCGCCATGTTGATTATTAACTCTTGACGCCATTTAAGAGCTACTTGTGCAGCTTTACTCCACATAATCTGCATTTCCTTCACTGGTGATGAAACTTTTTCACCTGATCCACGTTTCGCCATTTTTGATTCTGCTAATTTTGCAGCTGCACTTTGGATGGGAATTGGTGGAATGACAACCTCTCCTGCAACGAGGGCAAAAAGACGATCATCAGCGCCAAATTGATCAAGTAACCATTCTACTTCTTGCAGGGGTTGAACCTCACGGTAAGGGTCATGGGAAAAAATGGCAATAATCCATACAGGCGCCTTCATTTTCGTGGATAACGGTTTAGCGAGTTGCATCGTGAGTTCGGCCTGAAGCATAGTGGAGCCATCATGTATTTTTTGCACAAACGGACGATACCGTATTTTCAATGGTGATGGTGACCGTACCTTGTTTACTCCTTCCGCAGACTTCTCCCGCATTAATTGATCAAACATTTTTGATAGCGCAAACTTGGCCAGTTGGTGTTCTCCAAGCCATTCACACTCTGCAATCAAAGCTGCAAGTGCACTGGAGACAGCTAACAACCCCGCTTCCATCATTATATGTACAACCAAATACTGTGGGGTAGGGATGCATTCATTTCGTTTTAAAACATTTACCCACGCACCTTCACAATCACGCGGTAACACAACATCGGCCTTTTGTTGGTAAAAGCACGCTACGCGTCCCACTCTTGATTGGAGTAGGGCTGGTGGATGTGGCACATTCAATTCATCTTCATGTATGGTAACCACTAATATCCATGTGTTTGGATAAGAGGCTACTACCTCCTCTGCAAAATCCCATGGTGAGTTGATTTTTACCGCATCGCTTTCCTGGTTTCCTGCAAAAATGGTAGTATTACCATTTTTAGTAGTAGTGTCAACGGCACTCCTTTTGAGACAGTTTATTCTGTGTGGGGTGACAACGACAAGTTCGGGATCCTTTGGGTCGTCCTTGAAAAGAACATAGACACACTCTAACAACGATAGACCCTTCATAGACAAGGGAGAAAAGCGAATCAAAATGTATGTATGTATATGTATGCTTCTTTACTAGGTATATGCTCTTCCTTTATTTTTTATATAGTGTCTTTCTATTTATGAATAAGTACATAAATACATGCCAAAATCATCAAAAAATGATGATCACCAACAACAACAACAACAACAGAGAAAAAAAACATGATAAGATACAGTTTAAACATCTAGTCACCAAAATAAACCAGAAAATAGCACTCCACTCAAACAACAAGAGAAAGGGAAAGTCGTCCAAGTACCTGTACATTTTGTCTATCGTCGTAAAACAAAAGGAGGACAAAAACACACACACACACAGACAGACACACACTGCATCTTGGTATTCTTTTCTAAACTCCCAAACGCGCAGGGGCGCAACAAGACGGCGACTAAAATAATAATAGTCGACCTCACAAAATCACCTCTTTGTCTAAACAAGGACACTGAAATGATGAGAAGCAAATACCAACAAGAAGGCAACACCCGCAGCAAGATAAGAGAAAAAAAAAAGAAGGAGAAAAAGAAAGAGAGAATCAAAAACAAGAACAACCAGAGTAGCAAGTTGTCTTTTTTCTCCCTCCCAGCTTGATACACCCACCCCCTCATCTCTGTCTTCTCGGTGGGGGACGCGTCAGTAGGGCGGTGAGCTGTTGGTAACGAATTTTCCCCTCCGCGTCTGACTGCGCCCCTTGCAATAGCAACTCTGCTTGCTCCACACCAAGCACTCGCGCCGCCGTCGTGCGCAGCTCCTTTAACGACACCTTACCACTATTTTCCTCATCAAACTCCGCACATAGACGCGAGAGTAACGCGTAGAGTTTCGCCCGCATCGCAATCTCCGTCGCCCCCTCCCGAAGTTCCACAAACGCTGGACTACTGTCAAGCTGAGGGAATGCGGTGCGCACGTCGTCCAGGTAGACGAGGAGCACTTCCTCACTCTCTAACCCGTCCGGCACCTCCACACTACCAAGCAGCGTGTGCACAAAGCGCAGAAGCACCCCACGCCGCTCCATGCACTCCGGGCCTAGACCGACGACGACGAGGTCCACACTCTCAAACACCCGAAAGAGCGCCTCGGGCAGGACAGCCTCGAGGACAACAAGGAGGCAACGGCGCAACTGCTGACTGCCTGTCGTCACAGGAAGGCAAAGGGCGGCGTAGACGAGGTCAAACTGCTCCGCCGGGCTCTTACGAAAGTCATTGAGCATCACTTCCACAAGCGTTGTAATGGTCTCCGCCTCGAGGACATCCATGGTGAGAGCACCACCGCTAGTGGCGGGAGCCCCGGAAAAGCGGAGAAGATCGAGACAGGCGTCAAGAAGGCGTTCATTGTGTAAGTTGGCGTCCCGGTGTGCCTTCTCCACAATGCGCTGGTGCTGAATCACGCTGCGTTGGGATGTATCAGAGGCATTCGGGTTGGTACCACGGCTATTATTTTGAGTCGTTTTACTCATATGATCTTCACTGCTCGTTTCACGACTCGCGAAGGGATTCCAAAAATGTCGCCGAATCTCACCGGGTGCGACGCTAATGGGCAAAAAGGCTGGACGACGGAGTCCCAATCTCATGCATCGCCTAAGGGCAAGTGCCATGTTGGTTGGTCCTTTTTGATGTTGTTGTTGTTGCTGTTGTTGTTGTTGTTGTGTTATTCCCCAAGTCTACGGCGGACGATATGACTTCAACGTGAAAATAAGAAAGCAAAAACAATTAATGATAACAAAAGAATGCAAAAAACAAAACAAAAAAAAAGAAACAAGCCGAAATACATATGATGAATCACACAGAGTAAAAATAGGATAAGTAGATAAAGTGAAAAACAGAAGAAAGATGACTGGTGTACATAAATATACGAATTTATAATTGCAATTTCGTGTTCATTTACAAATATTAAGCAAGGAACAAAATAAACACGCACACTAAGAAAGTACAAAAGAAAAATACACGCTGTCTTCTAGAATGTCTTTATCACCTCTGATGTTCCAGAGAGAGAAAAAATAATAATACAGTAGTAGAGAAAATAATAGTAATGTATGATCGTGCACAACAATAACGAACAAAACCAATCGAGACTGTAAACGTGAAGAGCATTAACTGTCTTGCAAATCGGTAAGTATACTGTTCACCATTCGCCTACGATCTTGCATCCGCCGTTTAAGCCGACGCCATGAGGTGTCATTGAGAGAGAGGAAACCCTCGTCCTCCATGTCTCCCTCGCTATTCGCTGTAGAAGTGTGCCCAGCCTTAACGCCCCTCGTCACCTCCTGCGGCGACAGCACGCGCTGCTCCGCCACAGCAATGGGTGTGACAACCAAAGGCGAACCGCTTTCCACGTGTGTGCCATTCCCACGTCTCCGCCCCATCGCGTGGTCCCCCGCATCTAATGTCCCCGTTTCGTGCGAGCGGCAGTGACTGTGCTCGGTCGAGGTGCGACTGTCCGAGGCGTTGGTGGGGGCGGCTGTGGTCGGCGGAGGCGGCGGCGGGGTGGCGTCCGGCAATTCCTCGGCATCCGTCATGAGCGTCCACAGCGCGGACGCGTCGTCCACGTTGGTGACAATGAAACGCATGAGGAGTTCGGTGAGACTTGTGAGATCCTTGTCGGCAGAGATGCGGCGAATGCGGTGCTTGAGTGTTGCTGAACTGATCGTCACGCTCTGCTTCTGTCGTTGGTAATCCTCAACGATGGCTATGCGGTTGACCTCTACTGGAGGTGCCAACTGTACTTGTGCCTCTTGCTTTTGTACGACATTGCTTTTGAGATGCAGATACACATCGGAGTCATCCTCCAATTCTAAAGGAGCCTCCTGTTGCTTTGCTTGTGGTAAATAACCCGTTTGTTGCCGTGGCTGTCGTTGGCGTTCTTGTTGCGGCTGTTGGGGTTGAGATGGAAGCCTTGTCACGGATTTGGTTTCCGTGGCCTGAAGAAATGTGCCTCTTTCCCCGCTCTCCGGTCTCGGCGTCGTCACACCCCCACTGGCAGTGAGTCCCCAGTGCGTGTGTGATGCGTCACGCTCCACATTTGGTGCATACTTCCCTTTCCGCAAAGATGCCTGCTGCGGTGGTGGTTGTTGTTGTAGCTGCTGGATATCTAGTGTAGCTGGCGGGGTTGGCAAACCCGCTTGAATGGCTGTTGCTGTTGGAATCGGCTCGCAACTCGCCACAGACGCGGGAGACAGTGGCGCGCTACTCGTTATCTGCAGCGCCGTAAGCCACGCGTCAAGCAATTTCTCCGCATCAACGGAAATGGTGAAACTTTCAAACTCCACTGCCCCCAACTCGGATGGACGCACTTGTGTGACTGGTGTAATTGTCACAGCGACGCGCGGCCCGACCTGCACCTTGTGCACCTCCGCCCGGTGAACATAGACCGCCCCGCGGCACTTATCGCGCGGACCGTCCCCCTCAAACAGATACAACATCGAGAAGGCGAGGACAAAGTAGCGCGACAGCCAACGCGGTCGACCAAACGCCCCACCGCGGCGTGAGAGGCGCAATCCGGGGCCCTCATGCAACACTGCTGCGCCCCATGAACGACGATACGTGGCGAGGGGGAGGGCGCCAAGCCACGCCTCCTCCCAGCGCTGGCGGTGAAGCGGGGAGGCAAAGCCAACACTGCTCGCGATGCCGCGCTTAATGGTTGCGCGAAGGGTGGCCGTGTCGTCCTCCACTGAAGAGGGGATTTCATCACTGAGGATAATCAACCCCTCATGCCCCGTCGCGCGTTCCCGCCCCGCAGGCATGTTGAAACGGTACTAGAAGAAGAGAATAAAGTAAACACTTGAGCAAAGAGGGGAAAGCACAAAGCAAACGATAAAGATATATATATATATATATATATCTTTTTACGCTTACGTAAAAAAAAAGAGAGATAAAACAAATAGAACAATAAAAAGCAACCAGAAAGCAAGGGAACAAGGAAACATAAATATGCGTATATACATTTGTGTATGCCCACGCACGGAAGTCAGATACTCAAATACAAATTAGAAAGCGTTATGCAATACATCGTACACACAGAAAAAAAAAAGAAGAACGAACAGTTACAATAACAATAACGTAAACGACATATGAGGGAGGAAAACATAAAGAGAGAGTTGAAGCACCAAAACTTACACCACCTGTTCCATCTCGTCTTGTCTAAAAATGACGGATTCCCCATTCTTTCCTCTCTTTTTTTGTGCCATGTATGCGGGTTTGGAGAAAACAGATGGAGAGTAAAAAATAAAATAAGAGCGCTTCTTCATTCCCTCCTCGCCTCTGCTGCCGCAGTCTTCCAGTGGTCTCTATCCAGCCGCAGCGTCTCCATCTCCTCATCGACGTGACGCAACTCATGTCGAAGCGCCTCCGCAATGGCGGCGTCATCCACGTTTCGTTGCGCCTCACTACTGGCGAGTGCGGCCTCGCGCTCCTCCGCTATTTTCCTCCAATGCGCCGCCTCTGTCCTGGCCGCGCGGAGGGAGGAGACCTTGCGCTCCCCGAAGCCCTGGACAAGTGTCTCATACTCCACCAATCGCCGTTGTGTCATTTGCAGCTCCGCATCCCGCTCCCGCAGCCCCCGACGCAGCTCCTCCAACTCCACAAGGAGCCCCTTTTCTCTGCTCACGTCGTCGTCGAGTTTGGCGCGCAGCTGTTGGCTGGCGGCGGCACTCGCGGCCATCTCCGCCTGCAACTGCGGCAGCGCCGACTGCAACGCGGAGACGTGCGCGGCAAAACGGGCGTCCAATGCGGCCGCCGCGGCGTCCTCGCGCAGCTGCGACACGCGTTGACGCAGCGCGCACGTCTCCTCCTCGCGCGCGTCGGCGGTTTGGCGAAGTCGGGCGAATTCCTCACGCAGCGTGCGCTCCCGCACCCCGGACGCGGCCACCTCCTCCCGCAACCCGCGCAAACGCTCACTCAGGGTGTCGTTCTCGCGCCGCGCCGCGCTCAACTGGGCCTCGAGGTAGCTCGCCGCGCCGGACTCGGACTGCCGTTGGGACAACTCGAGACGCCATCGACGCGCCGCCTCTGCCGCGGCCTGTCGCTCCCGCGCGAGGGCACTGCGGGCCTCACGTAACGCCTCACGAAGGGACGCATCGGCACCTTGCTCGGTGTATCGCAACCTTGGCTCTGTTGGCTGTGGGGTTTCGCACGGTGGATGGTCTTCTCTCGGCTCTGGCGACGCTTTTCCAAGGTGACTTTGGGGCTCGCGTGGATCGTGCTCCTCGTTGTGGTTCATTTGCTCCGAATTCGGCGTCTTTTGAGAGACCCGTTCCTGTACAGATTCTGCCTTCACTTTTCTTTGCTGTTCCTGCTCAGGTGCTGGGGTTGATAGTTCTGGTGGGGACGTTTGCTGTCCCTTGTCGCATTTCACGCCTGGCGCCTCCTCTTTGGGTGGCGTTACACCCACAAATGATGAAGGCAGCAATAATTTCATTTCATGTGTTGGTGCATGCACTGTGGAATCTTCCCCCGATAAGACATTTTGCGTGGGGATAACATGCGTGGGCTGTGTTTCGTCTCTGGGGACTTCTCGCAGTGAGCTCGTACTTGGTAAAGGGTTTGCCGACTCTATGCTATGTAATCGCTGCCGGAGTTCGGCTATCGTTGCCTCCGCCGCACCACATCGCCGTTGCCAGACCTCTTTTTCCCACTTCTGCGCCGCTGTATCGTCTTTCTCTTTGCTTCTCACTGTATCGGACTTCGCCTCCGCGTCATGGGATGTTTGCTTAAGAGCAGCGAGCTCCGTTCGAAGACCGTCAATCACTGTGTCACGGGACGCGAGATTCTGGCGAAGCTCCAGCAACATACGAGCTGGTGCACCACGACCAAAGCCATCGTGCTCCCGAACATTTTCCTTTCCCTTTGCAGAATGGTGCAACAAACACGGGCTTTCCTCACCACACACACTACATGTAACCTCACCATTCATGGAGGGGCACCTCTTCTTGAAATTTTCCATAATCGCCTCAAGTCGGGAGATCTCTTGCGCTCGCTCCATCGCCTCTTTGCGTAGCCGCGCAACCTCCTCACAGCGGAGTCGCACAATGCGTCGCAATTGCACATGTGAGATGCGTAAGTGTTGCAACTCCTCGTGTTGGGAGGCAAAATCGCGCGACTGCATGGCACGATACGCATCGAGGATTTCTCTCTGCGACTCCAACTGTGGCTTTGGAGGAGACAGACGCACTCCCGCAGTTTGTGATCTATTCCGTGCTTCACCTTTATTACCCTTATCGAGATGCTCGTTAGGAGATTTGCTTCTTCTATTATTACCATTTCCACTGCTGTTGCTGCGTGATCGATGCGGTACGGGTGGTGTGTGGCGTAGTTGTGGCAGTTGCCAGCGATAACTCCGCGATGGAGGTAGCTCTGCTTCACCCAAACGCACGAAACGCTCAGCGGGTGAGGAGTTCGGGCGGCGAGTGGTTTGCACCACAGGTGGTTCCTTATGTGTCTGCTTTTGCGTGGCACTGTCACTTTGGTCGAGTTCCTCAACCGCTACGACAGTGGGGAGCGCGGTAATGTGATCGCTGGTACCTGGGGCATCAGAGGTAGACATATAATTCTATTCGATCCCAACGTACCAATGAAAAAGTTAAACAGCAATAACAAACGGACTAACAAAAACACCCCCCCACACACCAAAAGAAATATCTATGGCTCACAACTTATTCTAGGTATATATATATATATATATATATATATATATATAACTTTTTTTATAAAAACAAATACTCTGTACTTGTATTCGTTTAAGGGGACAAAGTGTCAAAAGCTCACCAAATACGAACCATCTAAAAATGATGAAAAAAATGAAGTAAACCGCTAACGACACGCAAGTCGAAAAAAAAAAAAAGAAGAAGAGAAAAAGTGCTAAAAAAAAAGGCCCCCAAAATACAAAGAAGATACAAGGATTATTTTGAATTACTCTCCATGAGCATATGAAGAAACAATCTTCAATATAATTCATGAAAACAAACGAGAGATACAACTTTTTAAATTGCATCATTACCAAAAAAAAAAGTGAATATTCATGAGCAAATTCGCAATCTAAGTCTACGCAATGTTTTACTTAACCCATTAACTATTACTGCTTCTGTTGTCCTCTACAACTCTTTATAATTCAAACGGCAGAGCGTAAAGAGGGTGAACAAACCCATGGCACCTTCGCTTGAGCCAATGAAGGACAGTGATTAAAAACGCGCACAGATAAGCAATCAGCAACCCAGACCCAGCTCGCACAGAGAGAGAGGATCCCAAAAAAGAATAAGAAAAAAGAAAAACGTTACCAACAAAATGAGCTTCCCCTGAAGTACACAGCGCCGCTGTGCAACAAAACGAACAAAAAATAGCTTCCCGCGGTTTATGAAGAGGCGTCGGAAGAGGTGGAGACGGCATTCGCGGCAACTTCCTCCGTCTCTTTTAGTTGACCAAGGACGGCGTCAGGGTTTACACCAACAGACTCCATGAGTTTCCGTTTATCTGTGAAATTTGCTTCATCCCCTATGCAGCGTAGGAAACTCGCCACATCGCGACGAAAACTTACAATGTAATTCCACAACATAGCCTCATCGGAAGAACTTTCCTCTCCATAGCTCTCAAGCATCGCTGCAATATCATCCTTCAGTCGCTGCAACCGAAGTGCAAGCTGAGTCACAATGGGGATATACCTCATGGTGTGAGATTCCATTCGCCCTGGAAAGTTATCTATGATATCATCTGCTGGTTTGGGTACGCCTCCTGAACGCTTGGAGACTTCCACCACACGACGCATCTTTTGTAATGTGAAATTAAGTTGCATGACAGTTTGACTCACGTCCTGCACTGTTGTGCCAATGACACTTTCTAGACACTCCAAGTCCTCAACGAAGTTCAACACGTCTGGGGCCCTATCAAGGAGAGAAATAATGAGAACTTCCAGCATCGTTGTCTTGCCGTCTACGCTTTTCACAAAGTTCATCTGATTGAGACTCTCAAGGCGAAAACCAACAGCGTCCGCGTGTGGCGTACCACTATTCATAAAATTTCCAAGGGCAAGTGTAGAGCGCATAACAGAGGCAAGGCGCGAGGTTTTACTCGTCACACACTTAACTGCCTTCTCCATTTGATCAAGTCGCTCCTCTGTGAAGGCAACCAATTCTATCGTGTCATCTGAGGCCAACCACAGCTGAATTCGCTCCTGTACATTTGGTACCGTTGAGCATACAGTGTGCATGTAGGATTCAACATCTGTCCAGGCAAAATCTCCTGAAGCATTTTCAGCCATAAGTGCTGCAATTTCTTCAGGTGTAGGTAACACACTAAGCATAGAACTTAGCTTTTCATACGTGAGCACATTATCGTCGCATTCGATTAAAGCACGGCACATTTCAGTTGCATGTACCTTGAGATTTTTTAGAGCTATACCAATATTTTGAAGTCTTTGGGAAGTGAAGGCCGTACTCTTGCGCTTAATACTTGCTGTTGACTCTTTAGGCTCCTTCGTAGCTTTCGAGTTTAATGACATGTGTGCCTTTTTGCGAATCTCAAACATGGCACGAAGAAACCGCTCATCGATAACAGCTTGTGCAGCGGAGGGATCAGGATGACTCCAAACTCCTGTTGGCCGTGCAAGTTTTTTCCAGAAAAAAGTCTTCATTTTTGGTCCTTTTGGGGCAGGCTTCTCCACCGGTGGTGGCTGTGAATTTGTACCTGGACCAGAGGAGAGATGCGGAGGTGGCGGTGGCGCACCAGCTTTGCCTGGAGGTGCTGGCGGTGGTGGAGCACCTCCCTTTCCTGGTGGAGGTGGCGGAGGAGGTGGTGGAGCACCTCCCTTTCCTGGTGGAGGTGGCGGAGGAGGTGGTGGAGCACCTCCCTTTCCTGGAGGAGGTGGCGGAGGAGGTGGTGGAGCACCTCCCTTTCCTGGAGGAGGTGGCGGAGGAGGTGGCGGAGGAGGTGGTGGAGCACCTCCCTTTCCTGGAGGAGGTGGCGGAGGAGGTGGTGGTGCACCGCCTTTTCCTGGTGGAGGTGGCAACTTTCCAGATGCACAAGATGGAGGAGGCGGAGGCGGAGGTGGAGGTGGAAGTCCACGCATTGGGCCTCCTCCAAAAGCAGCAGGGGCGGTGATAGGTCGAAGCGGCGAGGGTGAATCCGCTCGCTTGTAGAGAAGCGGAGATTCAAAGTCCTCTTCATCAGCAAGTTCTTCCACGTCGTGGTACCTCCGCACATCTTCTTCAGACATCATGAATGCGTTCTCATTCCCCAGAAAAACTGGTATTCGGCGCGGCATGGAGTGTTCCATAACCCCTCGTGATCGAGAGGCAAATCGTCTGCCAGCCCCAGGAGCACGATAATATACACCTGCAGCGTATTCGTCCTCCTCGCGGTGCTGTGAGACCATACCATAGCGATCCCCGGATCCGATTGTAGGGGCAAGTGGGCGTTCCAAAATATTATGGCGACAAGGTGACTGATTTAATTGAGACTCAAGTAGATCAATGTACGTCTTGTCCCCTGGATCCGCCTCCATTACTTCAAAGTGTAATTGAAAGTAGAAGTCGTCAGGTAGATCATTTTTGGAGGCATAATCCATCTGTCGCACATTCACGCGATGTGGATTTTGTCCAACAAATAAGGTACTAAATGCTATACGGAAAAGCAAAGTCATTCTTGGCTGCTCTGGAAGTCTACCTGGAGGAGGCGGGGGTGGAGCCTCAAATGAGTACACTTCCACAGAGATATCGCCAAAAAGACTCACATTCAAGTCTAGATAAACTTCTGAGGTGTCTGAATCGCCTTGTTTCCATTCTTCAGGGTCACTGAAGGTATGTTTTTCATTATTATTCAACACATGCATACTAAGACTTGACGATTTACAAGCATTCATCATGTGGAATGATGCTCGTAAGAGACGCAGACGTTGCATATTAGGCAGTGCCGGAGTCTCAAGAAGCAATCGAAAGTAATTCACATACCATTCCTGACATGGCATATGGTAATCACTTACTGTGAGACCTAATTGTCCCTCAACATAACTTAACATGTTCATGGTACTGTCCCCAACGCCGTGAAAGTGTAGAAAGCAGGCGGCAATCATCGCTGCACAGTTCGGATACGGTATATTTGGAGTTTCTTCCAGGAAGGCAAGAACTACACAGTGTCCATTCTCGCTCGAGGTGACCCAATGATTAATTGTAAAGCACATTTGTATTAGTAGCAAAAAATTCTCTTGACTATCCTTGGAAAAGTCTACTACCTGACCGTGGGTGCATTCCTCAGCAAGATCCAACATTAGCGGGGAAAAATTTAAAACAATATAGCGATCTCTATACTTTTCATTGAGTTCCTTGCAGTTAATCTTAATGCAATTTGAGGTGCGATTTCCAATAACAAGACCTTTTCCCTTCCTCTTGTCAAGCGAGCTGCTTCCGCACGGAATATTCCATATATACACAGGGAAATCATAAAGTTGAATCATAAAGTTATTCTCTCCAAACAGGAACGATCTGATTCCGCTAAGGAGACTCATTTCGGTAACCTTCTTTTTTTTTTTTTTGGTCTTCCTCTTTCCGTGCCTTTTCAGTGAATAGAAAGTAACTATATATATATATATATATATATGTACTAGTATGTGTTTTTCTATCGCCTTTTCCGCGTTTTTTTTCTTTTTTCTTTTTCCGTTTGAGTGTTTATTTTTATGTAGTATTACCCGATGCGGAAATGTAGGAAAAAGAAAAGAGTTTATTACAGAAAGATGGATGAGGCTTTCTTGGTTCAACAACAACAACAATAAAAAAGAAGATGTACGTATTTGTGTTTATGAGGTTACACCCCACACTCGAAAAAAGAAAGCAAAACAACAACGAGAAGGAAAAAGCAAAAAAAAAAGTACAAGCCAAACTATTGGTTCCTTCACCTTATCTAAAAATATATGTATATATGTATATATGTATATATATATATACAAGCAAAAACAACAATATCAAACTCCGCAGAAATGATAGCAGAGGTGTTGCTCACTTTTCCGGTCTGAGTCCTAACCTTTCTTTGTGATAACCAATTAACTAAAAACTAATGAAATCAGCGAAAACAAAAGAAGCAGAAGCAGAGGAAAAATTTAAGTAAACAAAATATTGAAAAGTTTCATTACGTATTGGCAAATACCAATATTAATAATAAAATTGACAAGAAGGAAAAAAATGTGTACAAGTTAAGTAACTCATTCGCCCTTCCGCCTCATAGACATACACACAAAGAAGAACAGTAACAAAAAAATTTACCCCTGCGAAAAAACAGCAACAAAAAAACAGAAGGGAATCCTCAACGCCTTTTAATCCAAAAACTCGCCGCTGCTTAAATGTTAGTCCGTCGTTTAGACGACACCATGCTCTTTGACTTTGCAGCCAAAAGTGCAGTTGGTCGCGGGGCTGCTAGTGCTTCAGCTGTAGCTCCCAATGTTGTGGGTGTAGCTGCAAGTGGGGTAACTTTTTTCTCTATTTGGTCTTCATGGTTCATATTATCCTGATACAGCTGTGGCCTTGTACCTTTTACACAGAATACACCGCGAGACGCCTCCACGAGCCAATCGCTTTCCACCGCAGTCACCATAACGAGATACTCACGTGTGGTGAGGAGGAGATCATTGTAAACCACATAAAGCGGCATCTCCGCACGTGCGCAAACGGCTGAAGAGGGGTGCACGTAACATGTGACTCCTGCATTAAGCATAGGTCTGTATTCACTCCAATTCGTTCCGGAACGGCGTGCGGATTGAAGGCAAAAACCTTCCGCAACACAACGACGCACACTATCCAGTCCTTTTGATCCACAAGATGTTATAGGCATCCGTAGCTGCCGCAACCGATCAAGGAGTTGTTCTTGTACTTCACACGCACGTATTAACGTGGGTGCGTGCAGGAAGTGGTCCTTTGCCCACTGACGCGACTTGCCCTGCTCCATGAAGTGTGTCATGACATTAAGCAGCGTGAGGTGATCGGAATCATTCACGTAAAAACGACTGTGATGCTGCCGCGCTGTTTCCTCACGATCCTTTGGAAGCTCAAAGAGAGCTTTTGGGTCTGCTGTTATCATGGATGCCACTCGCACCGCTTCCACAGCACATCCACGCACCGAACCTGCCACTATCATTTTGGCAAGTGATGGGGCAAGTGGAAAGTCAAGCACACGACGCCCATCGTCAGTGATGGATCCATCATCACCAACGAGACCGAGAATCCAAAGTTGCCACATGCTTCGTCGTATATTAGCAGGAGGAGGGGGGTCCATAAAGTCAAACTCTGCCAGCCGTGTGACACCGATACTTTTGAGGAGGAGCACCACGCTGTCTATACTGCTCCGCTGAATCTCCGGTACGCTGCTGGCGAGCATCTCATGTTGATACTGTTCATCTGTATAGAGACGAAAGCACACCCCCTCCGTGGTTCGACCGGCACGACCCTTGCGTTGATCTGCTTGAGCCCGTGAAACGGGGTAGCGCTGCAGTGTGTTCATTCCCAGTTTGGGACGAAACACATTGGTTTTCATAAATCCACAATCCACCACATAACGAATACCATCAATGGTCAGTGAAGTCTCAGCCACGTTTGTCGCCACGACACACTTGCGCACACCGGGAGGAGCCTCATCGAGGACACCAGCCGATGTGTTAGCGGCCTCTGAAAGACAAGGCAGGACAAGCAAGGTGTCCAATAATGCCGCATCCAACTCCAAAAGTCGTCGGCGAATAAGCTCACACACACCATGTACATCATCTCGTCCTGTCATGAAGACAAGTATGTCATGTTTGCCCTCCAATGGCATCTGTGCGTGTAACTGACAGACCCGAAAGACGGCCTCCGCGACGTAATCCTCTACCGGCGCAGAGGTATAGCGCAGTTCCACATCATAGGTCTGTCCCGGTATCTCATAGCATGGTGCATTACCAAAGAAGCGTGAAAACTTCATGATATCCATCGTCGCCGAAGTGACCACGAGTTTGAGGTCAGAGCGGCGCCGCACAGCAGCCTTCAGCACGCCAAGTAAGACATCCGTGTTCACCGACCGCTCATGCGCCTCGTCAAGGACGATGACACTGTAGCGCCGCACATCCGGGTCCCGCACAATCTCCCGAAGCAGCACACCATCCGTCATGAACTTAATCTGCGTCTCCTCCGTTGTCGTGTCGTCGAGGTGAATGGCGTACCCGACGAGGGTGCCGAGGGAAACGCCCATCTCCGCACTCACGCGGCGCGCCACCCCAATCGCGGCGAGGCGACGGGGCTGTGTGCACCCAATCAAACCCCCCCCTCGCGCAAAGCCACGCGCGTGGAGGTATTGCACGAGCTGCGTCGTCTTCCCGCTTCCCGTCTCCCCCACCACAATGGTCACGGCATTCTCCCCGACGCAGCGGAGGAGTTCGTCCCGACAGCGGTGGATGGGTAGGCGCCGCCGCATCGCCAGCGTGGCCGCGCGCTGCGCAGCAAAGCCATCGCCGTCCGCGACGGCCGCCGCCGCGAGTGCCGTTTGGGCCGCACGCACACTCTCCAACTTCGCCTCCCGCCGCCGCGCCGCCGCCTCCCGCCGCTGTTGGGCCGCCGTCGCGTCCGCATCCAACAAACGCCTCCCTTGTGGCTCCATGGGTGCCGCGGCGTGCGCAGAAGAGGGGCCGGCGAGGAGAGCCGTTTCGCGACGAATGCGCCGTCGAAGCTTTTCCTCTTCCTCCTCCTCCTCCTCGCGTTGCGTGTCGGGGTCGTGGGCCAACGTCATCGTCTGCGTCCCGTCCTCTGTACGGCTCCGTTTGTGTGCGTTGGGGCCATCGGACCCGAACGACTGTCCGGCTTCCCCTTTGCGTAGAAGGCGGGCGAGGTCGGATCCACTTGTGTCCATCGCCGCACGTGTGGCGCGTTCGATCTCCTCCAATCGACGATACGCAACCAACGCGGGACTCCCACGCGCCGCGCTCCGCACCAAACGAGAGGTTGGACTCACAATGGGGAGAATAATATCTGTGGCGGCGTCTCCCCCAACCGCCCAGGCGTCATCGACGGGGAGGGAAGTGGAGGGAACCATAGGGAAGTCATGTCCGAGTTGGAAAAAGCGCGGCTGCACATTGGGATGCACAAATAAGTCATCCGTTTGGGGGGAAGAGGGGGCGATGGGGTTCGCCTCACGTGTGGGGTGCTCCGGACGCTCCGTTCCGCGGTGCTGTCGACGAAGCCGCTCGAGGTAGCTCTCCTGCAGGTAAAAGGCGCTTCCGTAGGCGACATCGGCATCTTCGCTGCCCGTCACATGCGCCTCCGTGGAGTCGCCAAAGAACATGGTATCCTCATTCTCATCATCGGTCTGCTTTAGGGGATTATTATGCATATTATGATTGTTATTGTTTCAGCTTTGTGTTACCCGAGATGGTGGGAGCGGCGTGTTGAATTGGGACCTTGTCGTGTTTCTGTCACACGTCAACTTCCACGTGTGCCGCGATTACACTTGTTTTTTTTTTTTTTTGGGGGGGGGGTGCATGAAACATAAAAGGCAAAAGGAATACAGAAAATATATGTAAAAGAAAAAAAAAAGAAAAGATAGGAGAAAAACAAAAAACTAATTACAAAAGTGTCACTAATATGAAAGGAATATAATCAGTAAAATAAATAAAAAGGATATTTCATTATTGTTCTTTTTTTTTGTTGTTTGTTTCGTACCCCCTCCCCCCCCCCCACCAAAAAAAAAAAAAATACCTTTCGGATGATTAGTAATAATTACTTTTCTTTGACAACAACAATCATTAATGGTATTTTAACAAAATTGTTGGTAATATTATACATATATAAATATAAATATATATGTAATCTCAGAGTGGATCATCATTGGTAGTGTAGCGAAGTGTCTTCCTTTCTCTTTGTATCTGTACACATTGAATAAAACGATAAATCGATCTCTTTTTTTACGTTCCTTTTTTTTTTGTTTCACACCATAATAGGAAACGTAGTGAGGGAATAGTTATCCTCAAGCACAAAAATTTAGTAGAAATGGGGAATGTTTTCTTCATTTTTCTTTTTTCTCTTACTTTGCCGTTCACTTCGGCATAGGATTATATTTGTAATGTAAATTGTACGAGATGAACAGGACACAGACTTCAGCAGCAAGGGCAAAGATTGCAACAACACATGCGCAGCCGTTAAGAAAATAAGAGGAGAAAAGGGATACGAGTAAAAAAAAAAAAGAAAAGCATCGTTTCACAAGAAGATAGAAAAGTTGTCAAAAAAATCATGACAATTAAACTCATTTATGTAAGTTGAAGGTTCGTTTTTACCCAATATTTTTTCTCTTTTTTGGCCTTTTTCTTATTATGAAAACCAATATGTACGTAATCTCCTTATTCAATGAATACATAAATTTATACATAGGTATTTGTGAGGCAAACGCACAAAAAGCATTCTTCGTTTTGTTTTAGCCGTCACACTAATTTGAACAGAAGATGCACAAACCTCATTTCACTTCATTTTACTTTTTATTGTTAATTAAACACTTTTCTCTTTTGATTCTGTTGGTCAAACTTCATTTCATTGTGAACAAACATCCCTTAAAACCACCCAAGGTACTTATCCTGGCAATTTTTTTTTTTTTTGTTGTGTGTGAGTGCGCAAAATGTTGCTGTCATTCTCTTTCATGTTCATTTGATTTTTCTGATTATATATATATTTTTTTGTAACAGTTTTTCTTTTTTTTTTTTCAACTCCAACCATCTCCTCAAAAATATTTCTTTTTCACTTCAAAAATCTGCGTAATATATTTATTTTTGCTGCGTAGGGAACTGAGATTCTTTTCCTCTCTCTGAATTGCCTTGTAAACTGAAACAAAGAAACACACAAAAAAAACATTCGAAAAACAAAAAAGGAAAAACATGCGAAAAAAAAAAAGAGGAAAGAAATAATAATCACGTAAAAGAAAAAAATATAGTAATATTTCGAGCATTTCCGTGCAGACGTGCCACAACTATCCTTTCTCTTCGCTTCTTTTCTCTTTTGCTCCTCAGAAAGAAAAAAAAAAAATAATCGATTTGCTCCACCTTTACTTAAAAATAATAATAATAAAAATAATTGCTTATCCTTTCCTTTCATGGCTGTTTTTTTTTTTAAAAAAACCGTGCCACACGCTTCCTGCCCGACGACGCCCATCCTCACACCTTACACACATCTTCCTTTGCGCTCTCCCTTCTCTCCCTCTCCTGTCTTGTGGCGATCTCCTCCTCCTCCTCGTTAAACGGCACCATGTGGGTTTGCTCGGTCTTCTGTATCAACTCATGCAGGGAGGCTTGATCCCACACATGGTAGAGGAGTCCCGCCAGGGCGAGGAGAATCACACCGCCCACCTTATGCCCGACTACCCCATGTGCCCCGTAGACGTCCCATTGGGGGATAATAATGAGCACCACACTCGTCACCGGTCCCGCGAGTTGCAGCACGACGGACGCCAACGTCGGGGAGCGTTCGTTGAGGTAGACACACCCGAGAAAGCTCATAAAGTATCCGAGGGTGTGAAGCATACCATACCGCACATTTGGCCAGGCGGCGAAGATAAAACGACAGGAGGAGCTAAACCCTTGCCACACCTCCGACATGTTACGTGAGGTGCCAAACCATGGAATCGCATCCACCGGAAGCAGCGCGAAGGAGACGAGGGTTTGAAAGAGAATACCAATAAGCAGTAACGCCGTCTTGGCGGCGTAGTCATCCTTATTTTGCTTACCCCATGTACGCTTCTGCGCGAGGAGGGGCTCCTCCAGGTTGGAAACCTCCACCGAGGAAAACCCGAGCTCGGCGTTGTCGCCTTTCCGATTGGTGGGTGCGTGTTGTTCCACCTCTACTCCCCCCTCCCGCGGCGTGATGTGTTGTTCAGGGGAATGCATCGCTTCCGTCTTAAATAGAATCGCATCCAGGTAGAGGCGTTGCACCACACACCAGAGACCAAAGACGACAGCGCTGGCGAGGTAAATGAGGGCCCACTCCCATGGCGCCACCCGACCCGATGGGCTTTGGTCCATAAAGGAGGAGAGCGAGGAGAGCAGCACACCCGCAACAAAGATGATAAAGGAGGCGAGTAAGGTGAGGGAGAGGTAGCGACGTTGGCGTTCCTCCTTTACCAAAATAAACGTCCACGCCTGGGCACAAAAGGGAATGACACTCAGAAGTACAGCTTGTACAAATTCCGGGGTGTGGGACATGGAGTAGACTCCCAAAACACCCGTCAGTCCATTTGTGGCGCCCGAGGCGAAAAGAAGTAAAAGGCGATACAAAGGCCCACGCATGCGATTGGTGTCGACCAGGGCATGCCAAAGGGACGAGAAACCAAACCAAGCCACATATGTAATCCCGAGAAGAATAAAGCACATGACGAGGAAGACACAGACAATCACTTGAACAGCCATTTGACTGCTGTTTGTCGCCATCTCATCTGTAGGGAAAATGGAAAGCCAAAAGTTCAATGCAATTAGTAAAATGACGTTACCGACAATAACTATAAAGACGCAGGCAATGGCGAGAGCCAAACCAGCGTTGAACTTGGTGTCGCGCAATTCCCGATAGGAGTGCATCCACTCCGACGCCGTCACACGTCCAATCTCCTCAAACATGCGATACAATAATCCCCTCTTACGAACGGTACCAGACATCACTAACCCGATGTATCTGCGTAGCAAAAGGAGAAATAGAATCCTAAAAGGGCACACACAATAAATAAATAAATAAATAGGTAAAAAACACACGATTAAGCGGTTTCACTAACTAGTAAAAAGAAAATTGAGAAGAATGAAAAAAAAAGAGAGGAATAAAATCAAAAAGTAATTTAATAGAGATGCATGCAATAAGCACCAAACAAACAAAAGTACACCAAACAGGAAAAACAAAAATACACGCGAGAAAGCGCAGTCGAAATAAAACAGAAAAGACACACCCACCCACCCACAGAAACAGCAAAAATAAATAATAATAGGTACAATGTGACTTCATGCAAAAAAGAAAAAAAAATATGGTTCCTCAAACAGTAAAGAGAACGAATTCCTCGGCGGAACCACAAACATTGAAGCAAAAATAGACAATAAATTACGAAGCATGGAGTGGAGATCAATAAACAAACAAGAAAGCAAAAAAAAATAGAGGAAGAAGATGCGTTCACCGCAAATTTGCACCGTCAAGAGAGACGCTCGAAACCACGAGCGGACAAATTAAAATCGTATACGCACACACACACACAAAAAGAAACATTTGCATATATATATATATATATATATGTGTGTGTGTGTGTGTATATATACACGTACATTCGTTTCCTTAGCGTGTAAGGAACATCTGCTCCTCGACCCCATTTTTTTTTCTTGCTTTAATTCTTTTCCTCAAAAAAACACACACACTTTCTCTCTCTCGCTCACGCTTTTTTTTTGTTGTTGTTCCTTTTCTTTCCATGAGTGTTGTTGTTGTTGCTCTTGCATGTATGATTACCCCATGAAATGGAGGTTGTCACAAATATTGATAGCAAAACAACACAATATAACTGTTTCTTTCCATTTTAACCTTTTTTCCGCTTTCCTATCATAAATATAAACTTTGTTTGTTCGCTCTTTCTTTGCTGTCCATGTGAAATAAAGCACTTCACTCCCCATCCACGCTCCTGTACTTCACCAAAGAATCAACAGCCAAAAAAAAAAACACTATGCATCTTTATATATAAATATATATATATATATATTTACTTATTTATTCATATATTTATAGATGTGAAAGAATAAAGAAATAGGCTAAAACAAAATCATTCGATCCTATCTACTGAACTTAACTCTCAAGATCATATTTGGCCCGCCGCTTCGGATCGCGCAGCACACGATACGCTTCATTAATTTTCGCCATACGTTTCGTTGACCCCCCGGCGTCCGGGTGCTCCGTGAGGACGAGTTTACGAAACGCGGAGCGAATCTCATTCACCGACTCCGTCCCACCGAGTCCGAGGATGCTGTAGTATCCCTTGGCATCCTTCACCGCCGTGGCGCGTTGCTTGCGGGTCTGAAACTCATGTGTGTCCCAATACGTGGAGCGACGGTACTCATCATCGACGCGTTTCGACCCAACCTCTGGTCGGAACCCGGAGCGGTCCTCATTCGCATACTGTGAGCGTAATCGCTGCCGCTGGGTGCGGTAGTAATCCCGGCGGTACGAGGGGAACAGTTTGGACGCGTAAAAGGCTATGTAGTAGATGGGTACGGACAGGATGGAGCCAAAAAACACCCCGGCTGCCTTGTTAGGAGAGAGGAGAAGCGCCAAACCCACACAGCTGATGGCGGCCAAACGACCAATAAGGAGAGCGTTTAGAATAAATGGACCCCCCACATCCCCACTCGCTCCATTGACGTAAATAGTATACACTTGAGCATCATAATGCGTCTTGACAACGTAACAGGGCATGAAAACAGGTATAACATCCTCTAGTTTAATCTCCAGCTTAAGAAATTCCACATTGATGGTCGATGCCCCTGTGTGATAGGAGCGAATCATGGCACGCGCCGTCTCCTCCGCTTGTCGCTTCACCTCCTCATTCACAAATAGACGAAGTGTGGTCGTGGATTCCTCAAAAAGGTTAATAGTCGCCTGTGAAGTATCTATCATAGACATCTTGCGCATGTGCAACGGGTTATCCTCCCGACGCAGCGCTGTGTGAACGTGGCGAATATTGTACTTATAACCAGCGTAAATTTGTGTGCGGTTGGGGCCGAATTTGGTGTTTAATGGTTGAGGTTCCGTCGTCACCTGACGCGTGGAGCTGCGTTGGTTTCCCTTCGTGTCTGTGGACACATCACTGTAACTCACAATACCACGGAATGTGGCCGCAATGGTTCCCTGACAGAAATAAAAGGGAAGAAACTCCATGGATGGGGTTTTGATGTCAAAGAACTCATCCGAGGCGCCAAGCCAGCGATTGCTGTATCTGTTTTTGATGCGCGCCACAGCCTCACTTGGGCCAATCTGAAATGCAACACCGCGCGGGGAGTGTACGCGTAACCGAAGAAGAAAGCTCACACGAAACACCATCAATACGCGGTATTCACTAAAAAAGTAAAAAAAATAAATAAATAAAAAAAAGTGAATTATCAACGCAACAAGAAGAGTGTAGATACGTATACTTCTTCTCCACTCAACTATGTGATAACTACTACGTTCTTCTGTATTCTATAGTCGATACAAACACAAAGGATATATATAAGTATATATATATATATATATATATATATATACAAATATCTAAGCAAATATCCAAATAAGCAAACAACAGAAAATATGAAAAAAAAGCCAAGTTTACCATATCCACCTGAGTTGACTATATACACACACAGAAAGGAGGAATATATATATATATTTCTGCTTCTAGTTAAAATATTGTTGTGTAATATTTTTATGCTTGTATTAATTCGATATTCAGATAAACAATAATTTACACTGTATCCCTGTCTCAGACCACCACCGCTCAAGAAAAGAAAGAGAATCTCAAGTCAATAGCGTTAATAATAAAACTAAAATACTGTATGAAGAGCATTTCTTGAAATTTATTTGTTCTTGCTTGGGAAGATATGCCAAATATTTCTTTTAAGGTGCTTCGTGTGATTTTTCTTCTTTCGAAACTTTCATTTCCCCAATTATTGTGTGATAATTGTCACAAGTTTTATTCATATTGTCAATACTGCCTCGATGAAATTTTGGACTCCACACACGCCACCTCTCTGTTTCACGGACTGTGAAATGTGTGGTTTGGTGGTATGAAATGTTCTTTTACGTGATCTCTGTACTCTCCGATGCAATGACCTGCTTTGGCCTCCTTTTCTGTTTTTCCAGTATGAGTTTTTTTTTTTTCTTTGTGTTCATTTTCAGTATGGAATCAAAAGCTGAAATGTACGTTCGTACTTCGCCAATACTTTTTCGCCAACCATGTCTTTGTACGAGAACATCACAAAGAACCAATCCATATTCGACCGTTTCATTTAAGATCGTTTCGGCTTTATGCTTTCACTACATCAAACCTTTTGCAGCTCGTCATCTCTTTTTCAGAGTCAAAAAATTTGCCTGTATTTTCCTTTTTGTTTTGTGAATCAATTTAAAATAGTCTCTGAATAAATCAATCATTACCAGCACGAACATCATACCACCTTCCTGTAGTGAGAGTACTCCATTAAAGTGCAATACAAATAATTTTCTCAACTCTCATACACCGTGTCTAGCTCGTGACCTTATGCATCAAAAAGATGTATTGGGTATGTATTCTCTATCTTTACTGCACGTAAAACATCAAATGGCTTCGCGCTTTGTCAACTAAACACGAGACTCCCACCCATAGTAAATAGGCAACGAAAAATAAAAGAAAATTATACAAGAGAAGTTATTTCACTAGAAAGTATGCAAAGGCAAAAAAAAAAAAAACAGTTCCTACACGACCTACTCCACTGCACGCATCATTACAAAAAAAGAAAAAAAGCGTTGCAAAAAAGAAATAATAACCGCAGAAACTAACAATATATATGTATATAAATATATATATATATATATATAATATTTTTTCCCCTTCTTCAAAACAGTCTTTTCATTTCTCGCAATTGCACTCGCTTTTCTTTTCGTATTTCTTTCTCTGTGTGTGTTTTCTATTATTGTTCTTTTTTTTTTCTTCCTTTTCCTTTTCCTTTTCTTTTTTTGTATGCATACCTCGTTCAGCCATCAGACCAGAATGCGCATAAAGGCACGGAATTGCACCACTTCAATTGCCACAGATGTTTCCTTTTGGCGTGACGCCCAATAAATCTCCACGGTTGGTGTTGCCACCGTCACAACTTGCTTACGATTCTCACCCTTTCCCACCTGTGGCACCGGAACAGCGGTGAAGCGGAGTGTGACGTCATCCATCATGGGCAGTGCCACGCGCATGCGTTGTCGTCCCGTCACGAGCCACACCGCCGGGTCCACCACAAAGGAGATGAGGAATTCCTCCACACATTCGCTTTCCTCGGGCCAGTTGTGGGCGAGCGGCTCGAGACGCACGGAGAATCGCACGGGATCCCCAACAGGGAAGACGACACCACCGGGAAGGTTAGTGGAGGTCGAGTGGATCGCCTCGGCGGAGTTGAGGGGAGTGAGTAGTGGGGTCGTTGAGGATCCCGTTTCTCCCATCCCACACGTGCCACGTGTGGCCGCGTCGACGGCGAACGCACTCACATTCACCTCATCATGGGGGTCGACAAATATGAGGGCAGTAAAGAGACAGGAGTAGCGTGAGGTGAAGGTAGCCAGAGGAGCATGGTAGGTGTTACAGCTATGTCGAAGTAGATCTACTTGGACAGTGTCGTAAACCACACGTCGTTGCTTGATGTAGGCAAAATCTTCCACATCATCGTCCTCACTACTTCTACTATTTATGTTCGCATCATGACACTCTTTTGGTTTTTCAATATCTAATGAATTGCTTTTGGCTGAATTATTTGACAAGATCCACGAGTTGTCTGTCTTTATGGCTTGCTTCTGCTCCATTGGTCGTAGAATATGCGGCTCCAGGGCGTCAAAACCTGTTACCAGTGACCAAGAGGAGTAGAAAAGTTGCAATCGAACCTTGTGCTGCAACTCCTCTGTATGGGCGTGCGGCTCCGCTGTGGGTGCGAGTTCAAAAAAAAGATTTACCCTTTCCCCTGGACGCCATTCACGCATCATGATTCGCTCGTGGGTGGATGAGACTCGAACCAATTCGTAATACTTATCTGCGTCGAGAAGTTCGAGCACTGCACCGCGCAGCCAAAGAGAGGAGCGTGGCAACACATTTTCAACCTGTGCCACACAATAAACACGACTCTGTGAGCATTTGAAAGTATATTGCACAGCAAAAGCTTGGGTAAAACGAAGTGGTAAATTGAAACTTGTACTACATGTTTCCATCTTGCGTTGACAACAAAATGAGACCTGTGCTAACTCCTCTCCACCCGCCATGAAAATAGGAAGAAGTGGAAGGGCACATCGCAAACTTGTCGCGTCAAGTGCCGCGTGCGCGTCCACTGCATCTGCCCCAACATGTTCATCATTAAGACGAATACTAAAACGGCACTGTTGACGGGGTAAAATGATTTGTCCATCGAGTCGCATCTCCCCGTCACCGTGACCAGCGCCACCACTTCGACGTCCAATCGGCGCGGGAAGATCGGACAACGCGTGTGCCTCGTTCAATGGAACAGTAGTCATCGCCCCCGTACGATCATCCGTGATGACTAGCAACGCAACACTTCCGGAGGATGTGAAGGCTGTCTCGGCGTCAGGAAGCAATATGGGAGCCGCGGCAGGGGAAATGCAGGCATAGGCGGGGGATATGCGAGGGCGTTGGGAATGGGAGTGATGAAGAGGACCGAGTCCAGTTCGAACCGGCGTGACCCGTCTGGCGCGTCCAACGCTTATGACTGCCAAGGCACGAGGGTCTGATGAGGGCGCGACGGCTGTGGTGATCGTTGATGCTGCTGCATTGTTTTTGTTGGCCTTTTTGACAGCAAATGCCGCCGCCGCCGCCGCTGCTGCTGCCGCACAGCTTGTTGCCCGGAGTAAGGAATCTTGGGAACTAATTGAGGCCATGGAGTGGAGGGCATTCTGTTGCGAGGGACAAGCTTTTAGTGAGTTTTGTGAGATGTGCGAGGAGGCCGGCGGTTCAAACATACAACCACGCTCACCACCCATGTTTTGACGACCTTGTGGAAGGTACAAGGGCTTCTCAATTTCCACATCAATAGTAAAGAAGGTACGCATGTCAGCAAAACAGTGAGATTCCTCCGGCGGTGTGACGTGCATTTTAATGCCAATATCGGGCTCTGGCACAATGAATAAAGGACCATTTCCACCACTTTCTACCTTTTGATTTGGTGTA
Source organism: Trypanosoma mega (assembly GCA_030849715.1). Lineage (NCBI taxonomy): Eukaryota > Euglenozoa > Kinetoplastea > Trypanosomatida > Trypanosomatidae > Trypanosoma > Trypanosoma mega. The sequence continues at coordinate 18,341 of JASANV010001525.1, read as the reverse complement.
CCATTGGAGGAAGTATAAGGTGGAGCGGAATGACCAAGAATGGATGATGTGAAAGCAGGTTCCAACGATGGGGTGGGTAGCGTTTCTGTTATCCTTGCTTCACTGTATGGTCCTTCCGCCTCATAAACAAGCGCCGCTCCGGCCACGTGCACTGTCAAACAACGTAAATGATATTCTCCCGCATGACATGGTATAAAATTCCAAACCCAGTGTAGGCGCTGAGTCTCCACATCATGCATGGAAGACGGGGCGAGACGTGTGAGGTGCACCACATGTGTCACCTCCTCAGGATCGTCCCAGTCACGTTTAGAGACGAGCGTTGCACCTATCGTCATATCAACATATTCACCACTGAAACCCGCAAAACCATTACCCCCCTTGACATTGTCAAAATTGCCACCATTAACACTGAAGCCTAGGTTTGGGCTACCACTACTGTGGATAAGATCAACAGGGCATTTTGCATCTACACAAAACTCAACATTTTCACCTAATTGAACAGTAAGACTACCCCTTTTTTCCTCCTTTTCCACTTCTTGCTCGCTTTCCTCGAGGCGTCGGCATTGAACCTGAACGGCACTGATGAGCATCCCAAGATTAAACGGTCCTGCCGCATGCGGCTCGTTCACTGTAAATGGGATAATAGCTCGTTGTCTTGGCAATACTGCTTCCACACGGCAAAAGCGACGCCACAAATCAAGTGCACCTAACCCATTCGAAAGCAAACGAACCTCATTCGCGTTTTCGTCTTCTCCGGTTGCACTGGCACGAATGAGGCGAAGCAGTGCCTCCCGCAGTACCCCTGCCTCCTCATGAAGAAGTGGAATTTCTCCCTTTTCCACGCGACGTATGGATAAGGCTTCCATTGCATCCACATAGAGTCCATGAACGACAGCCTGCAGGTGTGCCCAGCCGTGGCGCATAACAAAGGGTAGTAATCGTTGGTGACATAAATCTACTACCGTACCAGGATCCTCTTGACGGCATGCGAGAGCAAAGCGATAAAACTGTGTCATGGAAAGGTGAAAGCAATGAATGCGGTGATAACAAATCGCTGACATTTCCATTAGCGTGCGATAAAGGTTGGCAAAGGTTGCAATCGACGAAAGCTCCGCCATACTGAATTCTGTTGCTTCAACCGAAACCGTCTTTGTAGTAGGATTAAGAGAAAAACTAATTTTTGTCGAATAAAAGAGATCCACCTGGTAGCCCACGTGGCCACCTAACTGCAGGAGAATCTCTACGGCTTCGCTGGTAATCTGCGCCAGTCGACGACAGTGTTGGCGTAGGAATGCCAATAGAAAAACTTTATCCTTTGCCCATTTCATTCCGACTTGTTCACAAAGTTCTTGAAGTCGTCCTACCACTACCTTATCATTATCAAAACTGGAAAGATTACGTTCATCCATGTTTGAATGATTGCTCTTGTAGAAAAAAACACTATTGCTACTGTCGTTGTAATTTATATTGCTGCTTTTGCTATTGAGACTGCAGCTACCGTGTGGTTTAATTTCAGTTTCCACTAAAAGTGGAGTAAAATTGGCGAGATCCAATTCCTCCTCTTTTTCTTTATTTGACGAGCTGTTAGTCACCTTTACCTTACTAGAGTATGGATTCCAATCCAGTGACAAGACAGATAAATAACATCGCAACAAAAAGAAACACCGCCAATGATCACCTATCACATCTAATACATTTTGCTCACTAAGCTTCTCCCTGGCCACTTGCACAAAGGAAGAAAACATTGCAAAGGCTGTTTCGCATTGTCCTAGTAATGCAGCGCATCGCATTTCCCACGCTGCAATAAACAGTAAACCATCGATAAACTCCGCATTATCCTGCAACACAGCAGGGTAACCACTCGTGCCATCGAGTAGGACTGTCCCACTTCGTACAGGGTCAAATAGGTTTGGCAGTTTTGCCAACCTCTCCAAAACACTTCGTTGCTGCACAAAGGTGTAGTCCTCTGAATGATAGTAGTAATGACCAAACATGCGACTCAAGACTACCATAGCCTCTGCAACGGCACTAAATTGCAAATAATGCACCACAAGATTATAACCACGACGCCAACATTCATGCAAATTCCACGTCCCTTTCCGCTGTAATTGTTTCTTTTGTTGTTGATAATCTTCAAAGAGCCCAGAAAGCTGCGCCGAACGTTCCACATAGGCTGCGCGAAGTCGTTCCATCACACGAATCGTCGCTACATTTGGCATATACGCTGACATTTGATGCGGCGCAAATTTTAATGTGCGAAGTTCCTCAAAGTATGTCTCCATCAATGCAACGGCCGCATCTACTTTCTTTTGATTCAGTTTACCATCTGTAGTGGAGTGAAGGTCCTCCCCGGAGGCGTGCCGCAAACTAACACTTGAGGCATCAATAAGAGTTTGATGAAAAAGCATAACAAAACAACTGCTCTCGCGGCCAAATTTCTCCAATTGCGCACGCCACTCCTTCGCCACATGGGCAAGCAGACGGGGGCGGGAGAACTCCTGATCCACTGCGTGAATGTACAAATTGAGTAACGAGGAGCTTGCGCCAATGTCCACGTCCATTGCTTTACCGAACTGCAATCGTAGTCGGCTGCCGGGAAGACACCACTCATTTACGCGACTCGCTTCAATATACGGTTGAAAGTACGACTGGAGTTCCACAACACAGTGTTCCACACTGTGAGGGGTGCTAACTTGCGACATGGATCGGTTGAGATGACGCACAAGGCACGCAACCATCGGTGGTGGGAGGGCAAAGCTCTGCTGCACAATATCCTCCGCTGAGTACGGCAATGAGTTTGGGGACTGTATGCCCGTAACGTCCGGAGGTGTGGAGGACATGTTTTTGTTTCTTCTGTTTTACTACACCTCTGCTCCTGTGAGTACGACCTTTGTTTCTAACACATCCACATGTAGATTGTTACCATACGAAACATCATCACGACATGTATGATACATATAAGTTTATTCCATGGAGGGGAAAAAAAAAAGGAAAATAGAGAGAAGAAAAAAACAATTAGGGATGTAAGAATTACCTTGTTGAACAACAACAGCAACAAAAAAGACAATTCAGAGCTAAGTAAACGTTTGTGCGCGTAAATAACATAAATACATACAATTTCCTTTTCATTTACTATCCATGGAAATAAAACAGATAAATGGAAGCATTTTATATGAAAAATTTGGTGAATATATATATATATATATATATATATATAACATTAACACAATAAGCAACAAAAACAACAGCAATGCAAAAAAAAAAGGTTTCAAACAAAATCAAGGAAGAAAAAGAAAGGTGGGGAACCTTTTCACAACTCAAGTATATGAAAAGGCTACATTTGAGTCATCCACTTGATTTGCCCTTTTCCTTTTGGATATACTTTCATTTTCTTTACCTACCCCAGCCTATTTTCTTTTTTGTATTTCGGTCCAAATTTTCCTTTTTCCTTTTCGTTCCGTTGTGTTCTAAGCGATCTGACGGCACACAATGTTACTAACACAAACACACAGAAAAAAGAGGAAATCATCAAAAAAACATATTTTTTTTTTTTACTCTTCATTTCTCTTTTTTTTTTTTTTTTCGTCGTGATCATTCTCGTGATCACCATCACGTATCAAAACCAGAAATTCCCACATGTATTGTCCCCAGTCCCCGTTTTATGAGTCTTCGTCCACATCAATAGCATTTTCTACGTCTTTTCCCGGTCTGAACTGCTCATATGTTACAGGATCAACCAATTCACGCCTATTGCTATCGTGGAGGAGCACAACCGGATGATCCTCCTCATCGTCCAGCAACAGCACGCAGCGTTTCGTCGCACCATTAGACGACTCCGTTCGCATAACCTTTCGTGCCTCCGCGTTCCCACTCCCACTCCCGCGACGCGACCCGCTTTCCACTCCCTCATCCTCTCCGTCATGCGCGTTGGCGATGGGCACACCCATCACACGCAGAAGATGCCGCAGCCTTGGATCATCGGAGGCGCGGGAGCGTATGATGCCATCGACGAGATCGGTGAGTGTTCGGGCCTGCATGACGAGCTCCTTTGTCCGCTCCTCGCGCCGCCGCCGCCGCCCGTTCGGGTCGTTTGGTTCGCCCTCCCGTGCATTCGCCGCGGCGGCCGCGCTGAAGATGCGACACCGCTGATACTCCTCGTAGAAGGCACGCTCCTGCTCCCCATACCCGACCTGCTCATCGTGTTCGAGGAAGACGTCATGGGAGTCGGCGTATAATATGTGCGCCGACACACTCGCCAGAACGGGATCGATGGAGAGGAGTCGATTGGAGGTCTCTTGTTGTTGCGCAGTTGCCACCACCGCACCCCGACGCGTCTCGCGACCTAGAAGTTGAAAGATGGAATGCAAACTAAGCCCTGCAAGGGCATCGCGCTTCAATGAGGCTTCCTCCACAATGGTGCGAAAGAGCCATTCCTTGGCGAGCTTCTGTTCAAACACACGGTGCTCCAGGGTTTGATGACCTATTAAACGATACACAAAAACTGGCCGTGTCTGTCCATAACGGTACGCGCGACCAATGGCTTGTCGATCATCCGCTGGATTAAAACTAGAGTCCGTCAAAATAACACGTGTGGCGGAAGTGATAGTCACCCCAACCCCCCCCGCGCGTGTGCTGAGGAGAAAAACATCCGCCCCATCTGAGCCACCAAAGGAGCGGAGGGCCGCCTCGCGTTCTGCACTGCTGCTACTTCCATCAAGCCGGCAGTGACGGAGTGGCCGCTGCAGTGTCCCATCGCGACGCCATCGCCGATTCATCTCGGTAAGAATATCCTCAAAGAGGTCCAAAAGTTTTGTGGAGAGGCTAAAAAGAAGAGTCTGTTCCCCACGCAAGGCAGCGGCTTTGATGAGGGTGGCCGCAACAAAAAGCTTCGTTCCATCCTCTGGAGCAGCTTGGTAGCCCGGTGGGGGACAACAAAGCTCAGAATACACCTCCCCAATCATACCTAATCTTTCCAACGCGTTACTGCTACCACTATCCTCTTCTTCCTCATCATCGTCGTCATTGTTATTGTTATTATTATTATTGTTGTTATCCACATCGTCTTTTTCATTTTCTTCACTATCATCATTATTTTTGTAATTGTTGAATGGAACATTTTTATTCGTACTTGGAGACTTACCACTCGGATGCACTGGACGACGATGGGGACGATAGGAGTCAAAAAGAAGTTTTGGATGGGACGTGATTTTATTCGCATAGGAAACCGCCTCAAGAAAGTTAAAACGCTCCATCTTATCGACTCGCACGGCTCGAAGAAAACGCGCATAGAGTTCCTTCTGCATCTTTGAAAGCGGAATAACAACCACATACTCATGCAGTGGGGGTAATTCATGTTGTAGCGGACTACTATCCACGCGTTGAACAAAGTGACGCAGTTCTCGAATGAGTGTAAAAGTTTTCATGCGCGCTGCTGCGACTTCCGGTGCGGTGGCCTTTTTGTCAACAGATGCCTCTATAGGATTAATAAAGAAATCTCGAAAACGACGCTGTTCAAAGTACTTATGCAATGCGAAATCCACCATGGCCCAGTACTCCTGTAAATGGTTTTGCAGCGGTGTACCTGTTAGTAAGAGTCGGCGTAACGGGTTCATGGCACGCAATGCAGCTGTGATCTGCAAATTGGTGGACTTAATACGATGAGCTTCATCACATATGACAAGATCTATAAAACCTGTACCATCAGCAAAGACTCGACTACGCCGTGTGATTCCTAATAGTGCCTCATATCCGGCAATCAAGACCCCACCGTTACGGTACCATTCATGAAAGCAATTTAAACGTCGATTAGCGACCTCGCGCTCATCAATCACACGCGGAACGAGGCGTTGGGCAACAGGAAAGAATCTTGCCCAAGAGACAAACTCACTGCACCAACCAGAGCGAGTGGACTTGGGTACAACAATAAGCACGCGCATAGCCCTTTGACGCATCAGGAGAAGATGAAGGAACACGATCACCTGACACGTCTTACCAAGTCCCATGGTGTGGGCAAGAATGCAGCCGACAGCCGGCACACGTCCCACGGGTCCTTCCGCAAGGATGCTCCACATAAAGCGTATACCATCCAGTTGATGTGGTCTAAGTTGCGGTGTGGCCCTAAATGCGGAGGAGAGTGCGTCTGCTCTTTTCGTCGAGTTGGAAGCTAAACCATTTTTGCCATCCTTGCCAAGGAGTTCCTGTGGCGATGGGATAAGTACGTCAGGAAAGAGAACGTCATCCTCACGCGGGGTCCCATCACCCCAGTTCGAGATGTTCACAAGACGACGAAATCTATTCAACTCCGCAGAGAGAGAAGAGTCCATGCAGTATGATTCACTACGCTCCGCGTTCATAAACTCGGCAAATGACGTCCTAGTACCTTGAAATTTCGCCCACGCAGACTCCTTAGTGAGGAAAAACGGCTCGAGGATCTCACGGACTTCAGCACATGTCATAGATTTCAAAGAGGCTATTTGTGTTTTTGTTTCGACATCATTCAAAGATTCTACCTTGGCTAGTCCCAGTAGAGGTGCCTTGTGCGAAGTGGGTGAATCATTGTCACTTTCATCCTGGCTATCATTCACAGACAAGGGTGATGCAAAAGAAGTCGAACGATTATCGACCTTTTCACCAAAAAGGACTTCATCGATTGTAGGAGAGGAAAGAATAGGTGTGCTCTTTTTGCTGTGGGTATAATGACGATTTTTTTCTCCCTGTCCACCACTAGGTCTAGTGGGACTAGAATGCAGGACATTTCTTCGTTTCTTTATCACCTTTTCACTGTCACTGTCAGACAGCACAAAGAGGTTGGACTCCTCCATAGAGGGTTTTACTACTTTCAATACGTATGGAAAGAGAAAAAAAAAACATAAGAAAACAACAGAAAAAGAAGAATAAAGCAAATGAAATAGAATACTGAGAAGCATGTAACCAATTAAACACGAACAATATAAGATTAACATTCCAGCAACAACCAGAAAAGAGCATGCCCATTCGCCTCTTTAATGAACCACGGATAGAAACATTTTTTTTTTTATAGCTTCTCCTTTTCTGCCGTGAATTCTCTTTCCATCCTATGTCACCATACAATCGTTTGACCATATTCGACGATGTGCTCACGCTTCACCTCCTTTATACTTTCCTCAGCGGCACAGGTTTCTTGCGATGCAGCTTGCAATAAATATTCCCATTCATCCATTCCTTTCGGACCCGAGGCGTCATCCCAGAGGGGAAGTACCGTACAAACCTCTAAAAGCAACCCAACCATGACACGACCGCCAATGTGCCCGTTCGTATTACGGCACAGTGTTAAAGTAAATTCCACTACCTCCCCTGATCTCAAACGCTGCCATGCCTCTTCCCCAGCTCCGTCCGTAATAGTTATTGACGCAGAAAAGGTCCCGCCAACCTCCCTGGAAATTACAAGACGACGCAGTATCATGTCGTCCTCGCCTATATTGTGCCACGCAAACCGTTGCTGTTCCGCTCCATCAGACGCGTGGCTAGGACCAATGTGGCGTAATACTGGAATCCGTATGGCTGCGGCGAGTTGGAGTGTCATCCATTGCCGACGATGACGTCCAATGGAGAGGTCCTGCTGAATTTGAGGAAAGGAGGGATCAAGATGGATTCCATTCACAGAAACAGGCATTGTACTCCGTGTTTTATCATCAAAGTCAAGGAGTACGGTGACAAGAGGCAATCGGTTGTTTGGTTTAAGGAAAAGTGTTGAGGAATCACCTTCGGCGTCGCGCCAGATGGGATGAGTATCCGGTACGAAAAAACCATTTTGAGCTAGCTGTGTCTGTTGAGTCAGTGATACGCTGCTGATGCTGCTGCTGCTCACGCACATACCACCTAAATGAATGCAATGCTTTTCTTCCGCCTTTTCCACATTTTTTTCCTCTTCCTCTCTTTTTGTTTGTTCACGTGCAGGATTTCCTTCGCTTCCTGCTGGGAACCTCATTTCTCCTTTTTCCATGAGGGTCTGTTTAATGGACGCTTTTTCCCTCTCTGCGCGTATTTGATCGCGAACCTCCTCAAGTATCAGGGCAACATGTTTCGTGTTATTCGTGTTTGGTGTGTACCGCGCATTGGCCAATCGGGATACACTAAGAGTGTGCTCCTCCTCCTCCCGCCATCGCTCCGCCGTGGCGCGACTCCATTCACCAAGTTTGCGCTCATATATGGCGAGTCGTCTCGACACGGTCTGCTTTTCCAACGCGGCAAGAAGATCCGACAACTCCGCGCCCCTCACATCGCTTCGCCAGTGACAATAGGCGCACGACGCCGTGTACTCCAATTGACGCGTCAAGTGGACACCAATGGCGGGGGCGTTGCAGCGCGGACAGGGGTAGCAGTCACGGCAAACCGACGGGTCCGCACGTGTAGGAGGAGGTGAATGCCGTCTGTGTGATTTCTGACGCGAGGCTTTCCCTGTGCGATTGCTTTGCGTGTGAGAAAGCACCTCCGACGCGACGGATTGCTCCCGCCCACACCCACCGCATCGCCAGAGAAGTGTCAAAGGACGCAGATGACACGGCAGAGGCGCATGCGGAGAGTGTAACATAAAAGGGGAGGTTAAAAATGCCCGAGGCGCTTCCACCTCACTTGCGTTGGGAGTCACATGTGGAATGACAAAGCAGTCTTGCAGCGCACAGCGAGAGGTGAAGTCAGTATCGGTAAGATGAATGGACACCTCATTCGTTGTTGACATTTAAACTAGAAATAAGATTTCAAGACGCAACGTATGACGTGAAAAGATTTGTGCAGACACAGCTTTCTGTACCCTCCACTCTGCACACACACCAACAGTAAAAATAATAATATTAATAATAATACTTTGTTGTTGTTGTTGTTGTTCGCTATTATTGCTACTGCCTTTTGCTTACTTCTTGTTTGGAATTTCGTGCACTTTAAGAAAAAGAAAAAATAACCATACCAGCCACAAATTGCAACCATTAAGAGAAAGAAAAGAAAATTTGAAGCAGAGGATGCGGGGATGTCAAAACAAGCACAAAAACACACACACCATACCTCAGGTAGTCACTCAATACATACAAACAGCAAATCCATACACACATATATATACATATATATATATATATATATATTGAAGCAGCATAAACCAGCAGGATTTTCCTCTTTCTTTGAGTGTGCGATTTGTTAAAAGCGAAAGAGAAGATACATCTATTCATAAATATTTTTTGTACATACAAATTAGGAAGAGACAAGGATAGGAAAAGAGGAAAAAAAAATAAGGAAAAGGGGACGCAAGAAAGAAAAAAAAAGCCGAATTGCTCTCATATGATGCAATATGATCACGCTTTACCCCCATCGTGGTTGTTTTCTGTGCTACCCTCTCGGCGTGCGCTTGTGTATCAATGAAAAGAATCATTATAAAAAAAAAAAAGAACAAACTTCTACCTTTTTTTTTTGTAGCATTTTTGACCTTCTTCCTTCTTCCTCAGTCCTTTTCGTTTCCTCTCCTTTTCATAAAATATTTTGTTTCATCCTAATTTCAATAGTTTCACCTCATCTCATCCGCTTATCGATGTTTGTGTAAAAGAAATACATTATTTTTTTCTCCACGCATTCTAATTCTCTCCTTTAATTTCTTCAAATTCAAATTTACCTCCTCCCCTCAAATATATGAAAAAAAAAGAGTACTTTTCTTTGTGTTGTGTGTAAGTCTTCCTTCATATTCTTTTGATTGCATCATTCTACAACAAAAAAAGAAGAAAAGAAAATTAACGACGTCGTTCTGCCTCTTCCCTCTCTTCTGGATCCACAGGTACGCCATCAAGCTTTGTCACCTTTTGCAGACGCTGCAGAACCATGTATCGGTATTCCTGCACAGATGGGGCGTTATTGCAAATCGGATTGTTGAGAAAAAGAACCTCCACCAACTCGGGACATTGGTTAGCTAGACGGTCGATTTCTGTCCAACTGCTGATGAGATTGTTGCTCACATACAAAATTTTGAGATTCTTTAGCTTGTCCAGACCAGTCAGCTTATCGATTTTGTTGTATGACAACCATAACTGCTCCAACTGCGGGATGTCAAGCTGCTCAATCTTACGAATAGCATTTCGACCAAGGGAAAGTATCTTCAACTTCTTCAACTCCTTTAAACCAGGTCCAATTTTCTCAATAGCGTTGGTGGAAATACCCAGATGCTCACAATTAACGAGGGTACCTATGTCCTTGTCCATCTTCACAATTGGCGGAAGCATACCTATCAGCAAAACACGAGATTCCTCACTCGCCACCACCTTTGGTACGTTGGGTTTGTCATCCTCCGGGACACCTTCAAGGCGACGTCGGTACTCTGCCTCCTCAAAGCGCGCAATCGCCTCCTTCACAGAAGTGGAAGAGGACATTGTGTAGAGTATGGGGGAAAGAAAACAGTATATTCTAAAAAAGAGAGTTTCGTCAAGCGAGAGACTCAATTAAAAGAGCTTTACCTCTGTGCTTTTTCTTTTGATTGCGTGTTTGGATTTGATTGCTACGTGCACATACAGGAAAAAAAAAAACCGATAAAAGAAAAGAAAGGACAAAAAAATCGCAACAAGAATGAATAAACAAATCAAACAGGGGGAAAAAAAGTGGCGAACACACACACACACACACACACGCAAAACAAAAAAATCTTTTTATTGCACTTTGGCAGTGTTCTTTTTTTTTTTTACAGTTTGTCATTCAGATTTTCATCAATTCGCTTTGAAAAGACGAATCGCCTCTTCCCTTCCTCAAAGGATAAAAGTCTTCTTTGTGTAAATCTTAACTTAACGGTTGATTGCAGCGTTACTGCACCACAAAAGAACAGAAACGAACTGAAAGCAAACAACTTTTCCACTTAAAGTTTTTCTTTTGTTAAAACTTTATTATCATACCTTTTAGTTATTTTTGAGGTTGTTGCTGACCATCCGCTCATACATAAATTACGAAAATGTTCAAGTAATTTTAAATCCCTTTTTCTTTTAAGGACTCCACAAATATATATATATATATATATATATTTATAAGTGCATATATACATACATACGTACACATAAATATATATATATATATATATAAATATATATATATATATATATATATATAATGTACTTTGTTCAAGCACCGACTCCCTCTTTAAAGACACCGTATTTAAACTTCACATTGCGGATAAATGCAATATTCACAAAGGAAAATAGCCTATTCCACTTGAATAAAGACAGACAGAACATTAAAAGGGGAATAAGGTTTCAAAGAACAAAACGGTAGGCCAAACCAAGGAAAACAAAAAAAAATTAAAACAACAACAACAACAACTAAAAAGGCATTGTAAAAAGAAAAAAAAACCACAGAAGAAATACTCGTTAAATAGTCACGAAATCATTCCACGTCTTCAACGGAAACTAAACGATGTTACCTGTTTAATAAGCATCTTCTAGGTATTTTCAATACTTCTGCGAAAGTAAAAATCAAATGGTAAACAATCCACTTCGTATCTTCCAGAAAGAGTAGGAGGAAAAAAAAAGAAACAATACCATAATTTCAAGGAGAAAGAAAAATAAAAAAAAAACAAGGGAAATTTAAAAAAAGGGAAAAATAAAATTTAACCACAAGGTAAAAAGTCTCCTGTTTAACTTCAACAATGATCATAAAACACTTCCTCCCCTCATTATATCACGTCTTCTCTTTCACTTTTCTATTCTTAACCTCAAAAACCAAAAAGCTAAAGGAAAAACATTCAATCAAAAAACCAACTCGTGCCAAAATACAATATTGACTCACTAAAGCTCAAAAACTCTTAAGCTTAGTGCACGGGAAGGCCTTCCTTCACTGCGAGGGCCAATGAAGAGCCGCCAAATAAACCAAACAACAAGCACAAACTTGCCATGATAGCAGCCACTGAGCGTTCTCCTGCCAATGTCAAAGATGGTGTGCGAGCAGCATGGATCTGCGACATGCATCCAAAGTATCCGTTTGTCATACCCCAAAGGAGGCACAAGATATAGGGCAAGGCAACCCCGGGAACATCAGCACGCACGCAAAACACTAACGGGATAATGATAAGGAGGCGGGCGAAGGCTCCAACCATCACCACCTTGGGCGACGGGCGTAGGCACTTAATGTTCAAGAGACAACGCGACACGAAGTCACCAATACTGAACATTGCCACAATAAGAGTCATAAACCAAGAGTCGTTTACGGGAACAGCGAAGAAGACGCCGGGAAAGATAAGTAGTGTTGCACCATACACAACACCACAACTTAAGAGCATAGGCCAAATGCGAAGAAACACGGAAAAGAGATTCGCATTCAACATCTGTTCGGTGGAGGTGATGTTGTCCACCTGGTCCGCATCCTTCATCTTGTCTGCATCCCCCTCGGCTGTAAGCGCGTTCTTAGCCTGGACCACATGGGCTTCGCCTGTAGACTCCTCAAGCTCTGCGGGCTCAATCTTTGATTCTTCGTTCTCCCCAGAGTTCAAATCACCATCCACGGGGTGGTTTGTCGATACGCCTGCACGTGCCATACGGAATTCCGCCGTGTACTTACGCGCATATGCATTGTACGGCATAATGATGAGCAGGATGCACGAAACGAGCTGCAACCCCATTGCCACACCAAAGTAGATGCGTGACTGCGTCAGCACACTGTCGAAGTCATCTGCCATCGATCCCTTGATGGCGATCGACATGATCGATGAGACGATGCCTGCGACACCAAGACCTGTCTGGACAGCTGTAATGAACTTTGTGGGAAACGGACCTGCCAGCGCACCAGTAGTCGAATCGCACAGTGTTTTTGAGAGTCCAGTGACAATGGCAATCACCATGATGGTTGCCTTTGCACCAGCTTCATGCGTTCTCCCAACGGGCACAAGAATAAGCGCCAGGATTTCTGCAAATGGAATCATGAGACCGACAATGAGACGTGGTCGCAGCGGGATCCTTCTGCCAAGCGGAGTTAACATAAAGCTCTCGCAGACTGACTGGGTGCCGAATACTGCCACGTTGTAGTACGTCAAAACATGTGTCCAGAAGCTTGGGTCAAGCGGCTTGGTGTCCGGGTCCCCGGAGGCATATTTGTAGTATTGCGTGATGAACGAAGGAGCTGCGGTGATGGCACTGGACACCATCATCACCGAAAGCCCGAAGAAGAGGAACGTCATGTAGACGACAACCTCCGAGCAGGAGTGAAAGCCAAGCACTGCCATTCTTTCTTTTCGCTTTTTTCTTTCTTAGATTGTGTGGGAGAACAACTGTAAAAGGAGGAAATCAGGTCATGGTAGAGCCCCGAAACAGACGCCACTAGCACGGAAAGCACAGTATCTATCACATACACGAGCAAGGTTTAAAAGATGGACTTCATTCATTACTTCAGGTCGTTAAAAAGGATCATTTCTCTGGGCATCTGCCAATCACTCGCGAAGGTATTCGGGTGTGTGCAGAGCAGTGCAGATTGCGCGAAAAGAGAACAAAAACAAAAAAAAAGTTCAACAAAAATGCTGGGAAAGGGTCAACAATCAAAAGACTTTTGCTCGTAAAAGAAATTAGTGGTTACTGGTATTAAAAAAATTGTCAACAAAAAAAAAAAAGGAAAATAAAAACAACAAGAAAATGTCTTTGAGAGCTCACTGTTTCGGCTTCTCACCACGTGTCGCCCCACAGTCCGGTTTGTGCCTGAGTCCACTTTAAGAATCAAACAACAGACTTTCAAGTCCACACGTCGTGCTAGGGGAGAATCGTGCTTGGTAGTAAACACACACGAAAACAGCCTGGCACGGCAATTAACCTACAAAAATAAACTCCTAATCGTAAAACACATAATTGTCGAAGGGAGATAGGCGGCAAAAAAAAANCAGTAACATTGTTTTGTTTTCGTTTATTCTTTTCTTCTTTAGGAGGGTAATTAATTTAGTGAAGCAAAAAGAAAGTAAAGGGGGAAAAAGAAGAAAACGTACGCACACCACTCAAACATATTCCATGACAACAACGCAATAAAACTCTTCTTCCATGTAAGGTGGGGCTTGGTTTGTCAAGGTACATAGAGGTGAAATCGCCAACTTCACACGAAAACACCACTGGCCTTCTCCAGCAAGAGCAGGAGCGTCGACCGGCTCCATCAGCCCTTAGTGAACAGGAAGGCCTTCCTTCACTGCGAGGGCAAACGAGGAGCCCACGAAAAGCCCAATAAGGAGTGCGAGGCTGACCATGATTGCAGCGAGGGAGCGTTGGCCCGCCATAGTCAACGACGGGGCGCGGGGGCCGTAGATCATTGCCATGCCTCCAAAGTATCCGTTTGTCAGACCCCAAATGAGGCACAAGATATAGGGCAAGGCAACCCCGGGAATCTTCCCACGCACGCAAAACACTAACGGGATGATGACAAGCAGGCGCGCAAAAGAGCCGATGAGCACCACCTTGGGCGACGGGTGCAGGCGCTTAAACAGCAGAAAAAAACGCGACACGAAGTCACCAATATTGAACATCGCCGCAATAACGGTCATGTACCAGAAGTCGTTTACGGGAACAGCGAAGAAGACGCCGGGAAAGATGAGTAGGGTGGCGCCAAAAACAACGAAGCACGAGAGCAGCATCGGCCACACAACCACAAACACTGTCTTGATCTGCGCATTCAACATCTGCTGAGTGGAGGTGATGTTGTCTATCTGGTCCACATCCTTCATGTTGTCGGCATCGCCCTCTGCGATCAGAATGTTTTGGTGCGCCTGCACCACTTCACGAATCTCGGCTTCATACTCAGCAGGTGCTACTGGATCCGCCTTCTCCCGTAACGTCGTCCTCTCGCCAGCGCCAGTTTCATCCTCATCCTGAAGTGTACCCATTGGCGGCTCATTGCCGATGCTGTTCGTTAGCTCCCCGCCGTCACGATCGGCGTTGTTGAGGCGGTTGCGGAATTCCGCCGTGTACTTACGCGCATATGAGTTGCGCGGCATAATGATGAGCAGGACGCACGAAACGAGCTGCAACCCCATTGCCACACCAAAGTAGATGCGTGACTGCGTCAGCACACTGTCGAAGTCATCTGCCATCGATCCCTTGATGGCGATCGACATGATCGATGAGACGATGCCCGAAACGCCAAGGCCCCAGACAACAGCGCTGTAGAACTTTGTGGGAAACGGACCTGCCAGCGCCCCAGTACTCGAGTCGCACAGTGTTTTGGCTACTCCACCGACGATGGCAATCACCATGATGGTTGCCTTTGCACCAGCTTCATGCGTTCTCCCAATGGGCACAAGAATAAGCGCCAGGAGCTCCCCAAAGGGAATGATGAGACCGACAATGAGACGAGGAGCAAGCGGAATGCTTCTGCCAAGCGGAGTTAACATGAAAATCTCACACACAACCTGGGTGCCGAATACTGCCACGTTGTAGTACGTCAAAACATTCGTCCAGAAGCTTGGGTCAAGCGGCTTGGTGTCCGGGTCCCCGGAGGAATATTTGTAGTATTGCGTGATGAACGAAGGAGCTGCGGTGATGGCATTTGACACCATCATCACCGAAAGCCCGAAGAAGAGGAACGCCATGTAGACGACGAACTCCGAGCAGGAGTGAAAGCCAAGCACTGCCATTCTTTCTTTTCGCTTCTTTATTTAGTTTCTCTTGAGATTGTTTGAACGGTTTTCTGCAAAAAACGGCAGGGAAAGAGAAGGTAAAAAAAAAAAATATGAACCTTTAGTTAGAGCAGATGGACGAGAATTACAGATTCACAATAGGAAGACCTAAATGCTGTTGAGGATAACTCAAAGCATATTAGAATGGTTGATTTGTAATTGTCTTTATGATAAGATGACAATAAATGAACGGGCAAACATAGGATTACGACGTGTTTATCTTGATATTTTCTTCTTTTTCTTTGCTGTCATTGCACAAAAAGTACCCCTAGATAGACAGTTCCACATTCTTCTTATTAACTTTTTTTCTCATTTGAGCAACTTGTTTTTGTTACATCATCTTACTGATTGTTTTTTTTTTATGTGATTCTTGATTTACCTGCAGGAGCACTGCGCTGAAAGTTACTGCAGATCCAGACACTCACACAGTAAAAAAGAAGAGCAGTTAAACAGACGAAGATAGTGTTCAATGGTTGTATGCTGCAGACTCTTAAGTATATATATATATATATACAAATTGATAAATGTTCTGTTTTTCTTTACTATAGAAGATCAAAAAAAAATGATAAAAGCACACCCAAAAAAATCAGAGTAAGCCAAAAGAGCATAACTTAAAAAAAAGAATAAAGTAAATATTAGTTCTCTTTTTGTTGCAAATGAGTATGAAGACCATTGAGGTGACTTGCTGTCGTGTGGTTTCTGCGCTAGTTCCTTTTTGCCTCTTTCAAGAACAGAGTAGGTCCTACTAGCAACAATGGTAGTTGCAATTTGGTAACTCGAACTACTCAAAGATAGTAACAAGAACACACACTCACACAAAAAAAAATAATTTAAATATATTAAGGTGCAGGAACGCTGAAAAGCACCATGTGACACGAGTAATCTTTTTCGGGTTCGTCCATAGATGTGGAAAAAATGAAGATAGGGGATAGTTTTGATTCTATGTATTGTTCTTCTGTATCTATATTATTATTCTGTACTTGTAATCCTTGTGGATGGTATTTTCACTTCGTCTCAAACTTCTTTCCTCTGCTTCCGACGGCGATTCGCGTTGCCCATCGTGTTATCTGCTGCGCCAATCTCCTTGACGTCGTCGGCCGATTCCTTGTCCTCCTTATGCTCCCTTTTACGCCCGACTCGCGTTGTGGGGAGAGCCTTTCGTCCCTCGTGCTCTTCCTTTGGCGTACCCTTTTCTTTCGAATTCTCCTCTTGCAGTTCCGCCGCGGGTGGTGTGGACGTCTCGAGGGCCGCAGCCGTCACCAGTTGCACCGTCCCTTCCATTGGACGATCATCGGGTTCAATGTAGTCAATCTCTGGCGGCAGTTGCAACTGCGACCGCAACTCGCGGGGATTCATACCTGTCCTTTGCGCGATGTTCTGTTCGAGAAGGTAAATGTTATCTGTCCAGCGATTGGCGGCGTCCCATGCGATACGCGTGGCGCTCGTCAGTTTCTCCACCGTCTCAGGATCGAAGGCAGCGAGGCGCTCCAATTGCGTCCGTAACTGACGCTCCTCGTTTTGAAGCGCACCCACACGTTCCGCGTCGCGGCAGATCGCATCCTTGTCCCCCATCGCCGTCCGCATTTCGGCAACTTGACGCTTTGCTTCCGTTTCCTCACGCGTGACGGAGGTGAGCTCTGCTTTGAGTTCCGATGTGGTCATACTTAAATACTTTGCTGCCTCCGCCGTGCCACCATTTCGACCCTTGAAGGTGGCGGCCAACTGCTGCGCCGCTGTTTTCGGAAAACGCCAAAAGAGGACATTAATGCCAATCTTTTTCTGTCGCACACGATCCTCGGAGACGAGAACCTCGAGGCACTCCTCAATACTCTGCGGAATCACACCGGTGGATTTGGGAATAAGGGAGAGAAGCTCCTTTAGTGTGTAAGGAGAGGGATGCTCAACAAACCACTGCTCAATGCGCACTATCTTCTCTTCAATGGAGAGTCCCTTTTTCTTGGCGGCGTTGCTCATCGTTTCACTTATGCTCTTCCTTTGGGTGTGTGCTGCTTCGGGGAAAGGGACTTCTTGTACGTTTGCACAAGTTTCTCTAAAAAAAAAAAAAATTTCTTCTTCAAATGTCTCTCTGTGCGTGAAAGGTCATAAATAAATACGAAATGGTATGAAGAGTAATTTTCATGAAAGAATGAAGTTGAATTTAGAAGAAATCAAACAAAGAAAACAGAAATCAAAAAAAAAAGAAATAACCATAAATCAAATGCAAGAGTAACATCAAATAATAGAGAAGAAAAGTAAGACGATAAATAATCCCAAAAGTGAAACGTAAAAAATAAAAATAAAATAATAGTTATACATAGATGACGAGTCTAATAATTTTCTCTCAGAGACAATCAGAGAAGCATACTCGAGTTTTTCATCGTAGTGGAATTCAAAAGATTCGATAGAATAGACGCATATTTTAATCTTTTTTTTGGTATTTTTCTTTTTGTTGATTTTTTTTGTTCCCTTTTTTCTCTTTTCTCATATATATATATATATATATATATATAACATCCATTGTCCCCTTCATTCTCCTACTCCTTTCGCTTCGTCCTACATTTTGGGAACAGTGAAAATTTTTCCATTTCATACACACACACACACACACACACACCAAACAAAGAGGTATCTAGAATAAGGAGAAAAGGTCAAACTTGCTTCAGATACCATTCAACATAATTCATTCATTACTCCATACTAGCGAAAG
>JASANV010001524.1:0-104847 GCA_030849715.1 Trypanosoma mega | reverse complement strand
GGTTTAACTTGATTGTTTTAATTGACTATACATTTCTGTTTTTTTTTTTTTTAGTGCTAGTGGCAAAATTTAACAATTATTTTCTAGGAACAAATTAAAAAGCTACTGTGATATATATATATATTTCTACACTTATATAAATTTTGTGTATCTTGTATCAAGGTAAGGAAATGAATCGTGGAGATTATGAAGATGGCGAGCTGCTTCATCAGGATGATCCAAAAGAGCATTTGAAGGTAGAGCCAGTGGAGGATCATGCCTTGGCTCAAGATGAAGACATACATTATACGGAAGAAAAACAGAATGTGATTCTTCGTCTGTCCAGTCGTTTCATGCCCAATGGTGGATTTCTCTCTGGTGTCTTTAACCTTGCCGGGAGCAGTCTAGGCGCTGGTATTCTTGCCCTTCCCTCAGCCTTTAACGCTACTGGTATCATCATGGGAACAATATACCTTGTTGTCATTTATTTGCTTACGGTCTATTCCGTACAAATTTTGGCTATTGCTGCAGAAAAGACAAAGATCCGGAGCTATGAAGGCATGGCTCGAGACTTATTTGGACGTGGTGGAGACATTTTTACAGCCATTATCATGTTTGTAAAGTGTTTTGGTGCATGCGTGGCATATGTTATTTCGGTTGGTGACCTTATCTCTGCCTTTTTAAAGGACGATTCTGTTACCGGATACTGGTCAACAAAAAGTTTTAACCGCGTGGCGACATGCATCATCTTTTTAATTTTCATGCTTCCCTTGTCTTTGCCAAAGCACATCAATTCCATTCGCTACGTTTCATTGTTCGGAG
Source organism: Trypanosoma mega (assembly GCA_030849715.1). NCBI lineage: Eukaryota > Euglenozoa > Kinetoplastea > Trypanosomatida > Trypanosomatidae > Trypanosoma > Trypanosoma mega. The sequence continues at coordinate 104,046 of JASANV010001524.1, read as the reverse complement.
TTTCGTTTATTGTCTACTTTGTCATTTGCATCGTTGTGCACTCTGCACGTAATGGTCTTAAAAATGGCGTGCGTGACGATATTGAATTGTTTCGTACAGGTAATGGAGCTCTTCGTGGTCTGGGAATGTACATGTTTGCGTTTCTTTGTCAAAGTAATATGTTTGAAGTGTGGAATGAAATGAAACCACAACCCAGCGTGAAACGAATGACATATGAAACTGGAGTAGGTATGCTCTTATGCACATTCTTGTACTGGTTCGCTGGTTTCTTCGGTTACTTGGATTTTGGTGCGAAGGTCTCATCCTCTCTTCTTCGAATGTACTCTCCCCTTAAAGATACGATGATGGCTGTAGCGTATGTTGGCATTGTCGTGAAGCTTTGTGTTGCATTCGCGCTTCACATCCTTCCATGCCGTGATTCCGCTCACCATCTTATTGGGTGGGAGCTGAATACAGTGCCTTGGTGGAAGAATGCCATATTATGTACCTTTATGTGTGGTGTTGCACTAGTGATGGGACTATTTATCCCAAATGTGAACGTTGTCTTTGGCCTTTTGGGATCTCTTACAGGCGGTTTCATCGCTTTCGTGTTCCCCGCACTGTTTTTCATGTATGCTGGAGACTTTACGGTAAAGGGGGTTGGACTTTTTCACTATATCAGCACACACATTCTTCTTCTTTGCGGAGTTATTGTCATTTGCTTTGGCACGACCTCCACTATATATAGCACCACAACAAAGTAGTAACAAGTAGGGGGTTTTCGTTGAGTTTTAACGAAATCTAATTGTTATATGAAGGCACCATTTACTGAATAAAATAGAGTAATGTTGCTTTTTTTTTTTACTTTTTGATTCTCTTAATGGGACCCGTTAAAAAAAAAAAAATCATACTTTTTTTTCTTTTTTTGTGGAAAGTGTCTTTCTATTTATTTATGTGCAGGACTTTATTATGTTTCTTTTTCTGCATTTGTATGAGGGTCGAGTAGTTAAGCACGAGAGGACTAGGCAGAATCTGACTTCTTTTTTTCTTTGCCATTGTACGCCAAAAGGTTTTCAGCTATGAATGATTTTTTTTCTTTTTTTCTCTCATTTTCCATGTCATTTTTTTTTCTTTTTTGGTTGCGGTGCTGGCATTACAGATGATGTGTTCGTTTTCACACTTTTTTCGGCCTCTATTTATCTTTATGTTATGAGTTTTTTTCCAATGAAAACGAAACGGTACGACGAGGTTCTTTTTCTCTTCAAATAGTTTTCTTCTTTTTAATTAAAATGAAAAAGCATTTTTTAAAACATATTTTCTTTAGGGCTTTGTTCGTCGTTTGAAGTTTTACTGCATTCTTTGAGTTCTTCCGGACGAACGAATGCTGAAGAAGAAAAGGCAAAATTGTTTTTTTTTTTTTCTCTATTATATACGAAATTTTTTAAATTTTTAATGTAACTTTGAATTCTTTTCGGGGGCCAAAGGATCGATATTCCGCTTCTCTGGATACTGTTGAGATCTGAGTTCGGTATTATCTGTAAACATGTGCCCTTCGCAATTTATGGTTTAGTACTCTTTTTTTGTTTTTCTTTTACTTGTGTGGTTGATTTGATTTAATTTTAATTTTTTTTTGCCTGTGATAATCATTACCTCTTTTTTTTTTGTTATGCGTTTTTTTATAATTTTTTTATTGCCATTATTTAAATCGTATATCCTGCTACATTACTAGGTGAGATGATACATTTTGAATTCCATCCAATGCACCGTGCCCTTATGGTTCTTGTAGTAATGTACACGTTGAGTTGCACAGGGTTAGCGAGCCGCTCATTGTCCTTCAGTTCTTCTAATCACAAAACTTGTGTCATGTATGGTGCAAAAAGGTTGTTTTGTAATAAATCTGTTTTAGTTTCTCAGCTTGTCGCTAGGTTGGCGCAAATGGAGGATTATAACAGTAATGATGTGGGCTCGTTAAATGGGAACACCTCTGTGAAAACGAAGGAAGTTTTTCGGCATGTCAATCACTCTTTGAGTTGCGTGCCACAGAATGGTGATGACACTTTGTGTGGTACTTTTCTTGTTATGTGCAACTTTACAAATTACTTCAATGGAACCCGGAAGGTTGATAATGGTTCAGATGTTTCATTGAGCATACCGCTACAGGGCAGTAGAGAGTGCAACGTCTTCGTCGTTGAAACCATTTCGACTTGTCTCTTTCCACTTGTGATGAGTGTCGATGGGTATTGCGTGTGCTCAGAGGACTATGTTGCACTGCAGGATGGATCTTGCGCACCGATTGCGGTATACAAAAAGGTGGAGTCTTTGGTTAGTGGGTTTAATAGAATAGTTTTACCTGTGAGTACATTAGACATGGGGATAAAAAGCACACCAACTGCTTTGCCGATGTCAGAGCAATTTTCTATTACCGCATCTGTTCAGTGCGTTAATGGAAATGTGACAGCGTGTAATGTATTAGTCAATTTGTGTGTTCTCTTTAATTACAACGAGATGTCTCTTCCTTGTCGTCTTCATACGAAACTTATGTCCGATGGTACTCCTGGTCTTTTGCCATTACTGTACAGAAGTACAGACACATCTCAGCAAGATGCCTTTTCCATCATTAGAGAGTTGAGGATTGGCCAAATGCTGAAGCTATTTGCTCGCGTGTATGACTGGCGCGGTGAATACAAAGGAAGTCGTCCACTTTCTACGGTATTTAATCTTTGCCGTCTGGCGGAGGAAGATATGAACAGCTTTTTTGTGATGGGCTCCAATAGAGAGTTATCCTGTTCTCGTTCTCTGTCTTATGACGATGGAATCGCTGCGGAAGGATCTGTTGAGTTTTTTGAGATCTTTTTGGGAGATCCATTGAATGCAACACTTTCTGTGCCCTTGCCCGTATTGATGGACTTCTCTAATGATGATTTTTACCCAATGAATTCACGAGATTTAAGGGTTTTTACTGCACAACATGGTGAAAATTTACGAAATCGTTTTTATATTTATAATCCTTTTACTAATCAAAGTGAAAATGCTCAAAACCATGTGAGCATGCTGCAACATGTAGTGCTTGTTTTTACGGCATGGCAAGAATCGAAGGTAACACCACTTATTCTTCTTCAGTATATGTCAAGAAAAGAGAAAGACACAGAGACCGCTACACAAGATATGAAAGCATTATCGAGTATCACATCCGTAGGAGTGAGAGTGCGCTTTGTGGCGGATGGGGATCTCGTCAATGGAGGATTAAGAATTACAGTAATTGTTATATGTTGTATTAGTTTTCTCTTTTCTTGGGTGCGCACGTACAGCTGGATGCGACGGAGACAAAATTTGATGCTTGATGGTGGAGCTGTGTTACGTTTTTTTATTTATTTATGCAATCATATTGGAAATTTATTTGCTATTGTTGTTACACTCACCTCATGGTATATATTTTTTGTATATAGGGCTCAGTATGAAACGGTAAATTTCGTTGTGAGCGATAAGTATGTTTATCTTGAAGCCATGATAGCAACTGCTACAGTGACAAAAGGTATTTATGTTATTTTTAAAATTTTTGAACAATGTAATGCGGATTACTTTGTCATAGATTGGGAGCGTAGCAAGGGTCAACTTCTGCGTGAAAATCGAATTCTTCCTGTTAGTATGTGGCGTTCAACATTTGTGGCAAATGAATTGAATGAACTACAAGTACTTCGTCGTTGGCGTCCTTTACTTAGTATGGCTATTGTGCTTTTTTTTCTTACAGGTTTAAATTATTTGCGCCTTGCAAAGAGTGTACCTCACGAAGTGGGAGGAAATACGGTTGGAGCCTACTCTGTTACTACACTACGGATTGCAGTGAGCACATTTTTTTGGTTTGCTGTTTGTCTCGCTTTGTATATCATAGAATACCAGTTTTACTACCGCTTTGTTCGTGTTCACCCATTACAGGCATTTGTTGATCTTTGCTCTGTGTCTAACATTTCTATTTTAGTTCTTCCAGAGGAGCAATGGGGGTATTATGTGCATGGTGAATCTATCCACGCTCATTCAGATGTTAGTATGGAAGAATTTCAGCAAAATTTACATTTAGAGGCACAGGGCAATCTTCCTGTACGTGGACTTGGTGGTCTTAGTAAGTGTCAAACATTTGAGGTCTTTGTGAGTATTTACATGCGACAATACCTCTACATGTGTTACGCAGCGATTGAGGCGGAACACCAGAAATCAACGGGAAAGAAACCCAGAAGCGCCGTTCCAGGTCGAAGCTGGCATTTTTTTGAATGTATTCTTGGCTTCTCACGCAAGTCACGCGAGTACAGCACAGGTACGCTGGCCATCAAGAAGCGCATCAATAGTGCTTTGCAACAGAGTGTATGGAGTGCAGAGGGGTCACTTCTCTTGAAATCTGGATTACATCGTTTTTTGGATCTCGCACCAAACATTCTCTACATGAATGGACCGCAGTCAGGGGATAAAGGGGGTAAGGATCTCTTTTTTGTTGATGAAGTCCATGGTTACGGTAATGCCTTTTTATATGGTATAGATTTTGATATATTTGTTTTGTACACGATGTTGTACGCCGCGATAGACGCCTCTTTGCATAATGTGTACGCCGCCTTTGTTTTAACGTTTGCAGTAGAAATTGTATTTTACTGGTATCGTACACATGAGGGCTTAGCCAATATTATATCAAAGACGCTTATAGATGATCGCTTCTTTCTTTAATAAAGTGAATTTGCAGAATGAGACAAATCAAAGATAGATAAGAGAGCAACAACAACAAAAAAGAAGTTATAGAGGGGGAAAGAAAAAAGCAACATTATCATATATATATATATATATATATATATATATATATATATATTATGAGTACTTTTATTTCAAGCTGGAATGTGAAGAAAATCACAATGAATTCCTGGATAATCGCTTTTCGGGTTTAGGCTTTTTGGCGCTTCTTAAAAAAAAAAAAAACCTCATAAAGAAGTTCGTTTGTATATGTGAATATTTTGTCGGCAAAAGCAAAAAGAAAAACAAAAACATAACAAGAAATCTCTTTTACTATTATTAATATAATTATTGTTATTCTCCCTTTACCTTTACATTTCTATATGATGTTCAACACACAATGTGTCCTCTCCTTCTGTTTGTTTGATATTTACCTTGTATTTCTCTTTGTTATCTCATTGCATATATATATATATATATTAAAATGTATAAATATTTCTTTCTACGTGCATATACTTTCATAAATTGTTATGTTTGTGATTTTATTTTGTTTTTTTCTTTTTTTTTTCTTCTTGTTCTGTATTATTATTATTATTATTATTATTATTATTATTATTATTTTTCTTCCCTTGGAGTGCATATTTTATTAGCATTGGTCTGACATGTACAGAGTATCCTCTTGTACTTTCCCATGTGTGAGCCATGCGTCCACTATGTGGCGCATAAAAAGCAAATCCCACACTCACCGCCTTTTTCCTCACGTCTACACCTTTTCCTGCCGCTTTGTGTCGGCTGGAACGGGTACGAAAACAACACCAACTGGCCTCGGAGTTGTCCACTTCAGCGCGCGAAACATTAATGAGGAAATGTCAACCAAAGTTCCCCTCTTTTTGTACTTTCACGTGACAAACCACCCCGATGTCGTCGCCTACACGGAGCGCTTGATGACACAAGTGGATGCCGCAAATCGACGCATGCAAAGCGATGGCATGTCGGAGGCGTATCAGGAGTTTGGTAAAGACCGCGGGCTCGCTATTAAACTCGGTTTGGTGGATTGCCTGAAGGAGGTAACGGTGGCGCAGCAGTTTAGTGTGGACCCGCACATGTTTCCTATCGTCTACTTTGTGCGTAATAAGGTGTATGCGGATAAAATGGTTGGGATTGTCCCCGAATCACAGGTGAAGGAGGCGATTGATGCCTTTGTCGAGTACGCCAAGCAGGAGACGAAAAATGAGTTGGAGGGGAATTCTGTTTGGCAAAAAGTAAAGCGCGCAGATGAGGACGATGAGAATGCCATGACACTCCTCAACACGGCGCACACAAAACTTAAAAATAAAGAAATCCCCAAAGCGAAGGAACTCTTTCAAAAAGCCTACAACATGGCCCTCGCGGAGACAAACGTTTTCAAGGAACGTTTAGGATTTAAAGAGAAAAAGATGACCCGTGAAATGTGGGAGCGTTTGAAGCGTGAGGGCTGCTACAATGCGACTCCGCAGGCGTTGTGTGGATTGGCCATGTGCGCGATGGCCTCTAAAAACCCTAACGAGGCTCAACGCTTTGTGCAACAAATCCGAGAGGAGTTTCCTTTTGCCACACAGGACCTACGTGATGTGGCGGAGGCGGTGGTGCGCATTGAGTTACTCATCGTCTCCGATTTTGATGTGGAAAAGGATAACTATGTTTCCCTTTTAAAGTACGATGACCTCAACAATGACCCCGTGATGTTTTATCGACAACACCTGAAGTTGGCGGTGGCGCACTTTGTGGAGAAGCGTCACCACAAGGGTATTGAGGAGTGTCTTCGCCTCATTCGTGCCGAGCGGAAACTCCTCCCCGCCCTCAAAGAGGCGGGAATGGTGTCGACGGATTTGGTTCTCGGCCCACACACCAAGACGCCGGCGAGACAAGTCATTTTGGGCATCTTTGAGGCTCTTGGGAATACGAATGAACATACCATCAAGGGACGGCAAATGTTACAGTCTTACCTGTGATTTGTGTAGGTGTGTGCTGGGTGTGGGTTGTGGTCGTTGGGACCTTTTGGTGTAAAGAAGTGATTCTTTGCATTCTTTACCGTTGTGATGTTTGTGGTGGATGTTGTTACTATTCACACGAAATCGTAGTTTCGAACGTATTTGAAACCAATTCCTCCGATTTGAATCCGATGAATTCCACAGGAGAGTAAACCCATGAGGAAGGAAAGTAAAATGAAGTATGTATTGCAACTTACGTACGTAATATTTTTGGCAATTTTACTCGTATGTTCGTATGGAGTGTGACAAAAAGTAATAATAATAATAATAGGTATTCTCTCCCTTTTTTTTCCCTTTTTTCTTGCTGTTTCTTACTTTTCATTAGTTTTAGAGGTATTTTTGTCACCCACTTTGTGGATTAATATCAACAAGTCCAGCGCGAACCCCAATAGCTTCCTTGAGGCAAAAAGATTAAAAAATAAAAAAAAATAAAAAAAAAGTAGAAAAAAAAACAATAATAAATACAAAACACACACACACACACACACACACTACATCAATTTTTTATTTTTATATATCATACACATATTTACGTATGCCCATCAAGTATAGCTGCATTAACGATGGCACAACGCTTTTGGCGGAGTACCCACCGGGCGAACAGCCAAAACTTGCCGAGACGATGCACAAAGTGATTGCGACCGTCCCCAGCAAAGAGTATCGCCGCAAAACCATTGAGGACAAAGAGGGCGGCGTGAATTATCACTACATCAGTAACGGCGAGGGACGCATTGTGGCGTGTGTGACAACAAACGATATGCGTATGCGAACCGTCTTTGCCTTTCTCGAAGCGGTGGAGCCGCTTGTGCGTGGGAATGTCGGACCCCCCGGCACCGAACTGCGAAATGGTAAGAAACTTCTTCAACAAAAGATGGATTTCTACAACAACCCGCAAAACGATAAGATTACGGCACTCAATGACGATATTAACCAAGTAGTGGATGTCATGATGGATAACATGGATAAGGTGCTCGCGCGCGGTGATCGCATTGACACGCTGCATGAGAAGTCCACCACGCTAGCGGAGCAGGCACAGCAGTTTCAACAACGCTCAACGGAGTTAAAACGAAATATGTGTTTGAAAAACCTCAAACTCACCCTCATGATTGTCGGAGCAGTGGCGGTGGTGATTATTATTATTGTGCTTATTGCATGCAAACCAAACTTTTCAAACTGCAAGTCATCAAAGAGCAGTTAAGTTTTCTTTCTTTCTTTTTTTCCTTCTTTTTTTTTCTTCATGAGAACGAAAGGTGAAGTAGAAACATGGATATATGCGCCTGAAAAATTTATAAAGATAGATTAACCCCAACAAAGGAAAGAAAAGGGAGGAAAAAACAAAAAAAATGCACAGCGAATGCAATGAGAACCGAAAAAAAAAACAAAAGCAAAAAAAAAAGAAAAAAGAACAACGAAAAAGAAAAAAAGAAGGCAATACCGTATACGTTTCTCTGTACCTATATTTACTCCCTTCCCCCTTTTTTTCTCCTTTTGTATGTGTGTGCGTCTTTTTCTTGTTTGTTTTTTGAGGGCGAATTTTTTGAGTAAAGAAAAGAGAAATAAGTTGAATGTGCACGCAATCGATGCAATACGTTTTCACTGGAAGTGTTGCGTTCTTTTTTTTAAAGTTTGTAGAAAAAAATGAAACAAAAAAAAAGTAGTGAAAACGTACAGAACACAATATTTGAAGGACTGAAAGTGCTTGTAGGAGAGAAAGAAAAGGGATATGAACAAAACAACAACAACAACAACAAAAATCAAGTAAACAAACAAACAAAAAAGGAAAGTGACTAAACGAGTGGAAAGAAAAAGGAGAGGATGCAGAAAAAAAAGAAAAAAAGCGATGAAAAAAAGAAAGAAAAAGTGGCAAAAAAGAGGAATCTGTGATAGCGTCATAAGGAGAGGGAATGAGATTGAGAAAAAGAAATGACACGACCAAACGACAACACAAAACAAAACAAAGAGATCATTTAAAATAAAGAAGATGTTTTTTTTTTCTTTCATTAATACCACTGCCAACAAACCAACAACAGAAAAACAACGAACTATCATATATATATATATATATATATATATATATATATATATATATATATATATATATGATGTGAATACTTCTTGTTTCCGTTTGATTCTTCGAGAAACGGTGACATATATCTGCTCCTTCCTTCTATCTTTTGTTTTTCTTGCTCTTTTTCTTTCTTTTTTTCTTTTTCTTTTAAAAAAAATATATATATATACTTTATTTTCTGCTTTTTTTACTTTTTCTTTGCTGAGTTTCTTGCTTTCCGATATAGCATTCCTTGAACTTTACAACTCTTCAATTTAAGTTGTATTCCTATGTTTCTCTGTTTTCTTTTTTTCCCTTAATTTTTATGCTCAAATGAATTCTTGACTTTTTATTTTATTTTTTATTTTATTTTCTACTCTTCCATTTCCCTCCCCCCCCTTCATTTTGTTCTTTTCTTCTTCCTTTTTTCATGTTTCTTTACATTTCAGTATATAAAACACTTTCCTTTTTTGTATTGCACACCAAAAGCGCCACGGCAAAACACGCAACGCGTAGCGAAGCAATCAAAGAGTCAAAAAGCACTACAGAAAACCCCCCAAACCCCCCCAAACCCCCCCCCCCCCCCCACAATGAATGCCTTTGATTCCGTTGGTTGGGGCCTTATCGAGGAGGCCGTCATTCGCGACAAGGGGTACGACGAGGAAACCGCTCTCTCCGCCATTCTCCACTCCTACCTCATTCGCCGCGGCTTCGTCGACACCATTGCGGCGATGCGGGAGGAGAACCAATCGCCCCAAATGCAAACCCAAACCCAAATGCAAACTCAAATCCAAATCCAAGCTGATATGCGCCGTCGCAAGCGGCTGCAGTCGCTTTGTCTGCGCGAGGAGTACACGGCGGCCGCCGCCCTTCTCCCCGACGGGAGCGTCGAGCGGGTTCGACTTCTCGCGCTGTCCGCCGCCCGAATGGCGCCGCCGGCCGCCGCCCTCTTTCTCTGCCGATCCGTCGGGCCGCGCGTTGCGCACAGCGACGACCCCGTCCGCGCCCACCGCCTCTTCGCCGACGCGCTCGCCGCCGCCGTGCGGGGAGACGGGGACACGAGGAGACCGTCTCCGTGCGGAATGGCGCGCGCCGTGAACGCCGCTCTTCTCGGGGAGAGGGAGAGGGACGCGCTGGAGGTCCTCCTCGCGTGGTCCGAGTGGCAGCAGATGGTCACGCAACGAGAGGGGAAAAAGGGAACCTTTCCGTTTACCACACAAACGGGGAGGGAGTAGAGGAAATAAAAAGGAGTGGTTTTACATTTAGGTATGGAAAGCAGAAGGAGGAAAAAGAAGGACACAGGGAGAGTGGACAGACGTTGCAAATAGAGGCAAATATAAAAAACAAAAACACACATAAAGAGAAGAAGAAGTGAAGGGCAAAAAGTAAAGGAAGAAAAATATATATAAGTATAGTGATTCAAGAGGTGACGTTTCTAAAGTTCAGAGAAAGCAATGAAAAGGAGAGAAGGAAAAGCAGCAAAAACTGGAAAAAAAAAGAGAAGAGACAGAAAAGAGGAATCAAAGCAAGCAGAGCTTCAAAGTGAATAGTAACGAAAAATAGTAATTAAAGTGTATAATGAAGTTTATGTTGGATACGTATCTCTTTTTTTTTTTTCTTTGTAATATTAACCCCTTTTTATATATATTTCTATTTTCTCAACTTCAAGGATGTGTGTTTCAAGCGTTGTATATATGTTGTTTTCGCTCAATACAACGCTTTCGTTCGCATTTGTTTTTGCCGTATTTTATTATCATTTTTTCGTTTCCATCTCCTTTTTTTTTTTGACACTTTTTTTCTTGTTGAAGTCGTTGCGTTTTTTTCTTTACTTCCTTTCTTCTATTGATTTCAATATATATATATATATATATATATATTTTGTTATGATCTTCGCTGCACATATTCATACATGTGTATAAATATTTTTGTTGTTTTTTATTTTTTTTTCTTGCATATTATCGATGTTTCCTTTTGTTTTTCTTTTTTTCTTTTTGAAGATTTAGGAAGTTTCTTTTTTTTTTTTTTTTCTTCTTTCCCTTTTGCCCTTTTTTTTTTTTTGAACGTATTGTTTTCTTTAGGACATGTGCGAGTTGGTTTTTCATTCACATGTAAAGGGCCCGTTTCGCCGAGGGGAGCATTCACTTACTTTGTAGCATCACTCGTATAGAATGGCCCAAGAATTTGACGAACCACTCATTACCAAAGAAAAAAGTAATTATTAAAACACACATATATATATATATATATATATATATATATATATATTTGAAAGTTGTCATTCGATTCTTATATGAATTCTTTTTCTCTTTATTGTTGTTTGTTACTTTTACCTTTTTTTTTTCCCTCTCTCTCTCTCTCTCTCCGCGTCTTTTTGTCTCTTTACTGTATCATTTTGTTCTAAACATATGTGTTTTTTTTCCCTTTTTTTTTAAATGCATTTCTTCTCTTTTTCATTCCTTTTGATGTCGTTCTTCCCATAACAAAAAGCACTAACCGCCCAAAAGGTGTGTTCCCCCCATTGCGAATGGCACACATTTACTTATGTCGCCATGGCCAGGATGAGGACAACTCGGAAGGCCTTTTAAACGGACGTCGTGATCGTCCATTAACGTCATTAGGCCGCGAACAGGCCGCCACAGTGGCCGCCAAACTGTCCCAAAACGGTGTCACCTATGACGCCATTCTCACCTCTCCGTTACAACGCGCAAAGGAGACGGCGGAGGTGATCGCCCACGCGCTCTCTCAAGGGGTGCGCACGGAGTCGGATCTGACCGAACGCGACTTTGGCGTATTAAGTGGAAAACCTATGAGCGCCATTCCGCACTACGCGGGAGGGGATGTGCTGCAAGGGGATCGTGTGCTTTACTTTCTGAAGGCGGACGGCGCGGAATCGTTTGAGGCGTGTTTGGCGCGTGCGGAGGGATTGCTGCAACGCGTGGATGCGGAGTTTGCGGGGAAAAAGGTTTTGTTGGTTTGTCACGGGGATATTGGGAAAATGATTGTGGCCGCTCGACGAAAGATAACATGGCGGGAGGCGTTGCTGCTGCCGTACTTTGCAAACACGGAGGTACTGGAGTTGTGAAAAGGAAAGGTATAAGAAAAGGAAATCTTTTTTTGAAAATGATGGTTCTTTGTAAATCGTGTTTGTGTTTATATGCTCCTTCTTTTTTTTTTCTTTTTTCTTTTCTCATCAAAAAAAAAAAAAAAGATGCCTTTAGAAGTTATGTTTTTATGGTGATTTATTTTTTGTTGTTTTGACAAAGCGAATAGTTCCTTTTTTTTTCTTTTTTTTTTGTTCTTCAAGATTCTAATATATATTTTTTTGTTTTTTTCTGTGTGTCATTGTTGCTCTTCTTTTTCTTTCGTTCTTCTTTGTATTTGATACATACAAATAATTGTGTATTTTTATATACAAAAACTGAACAACAAATATTAATTCATTCATGGAAAAGGAAGAGGAAGTCAAACAACAAGAAAAGTAATAAAGAAGTGGTTGAGGTTTTTGCTTTTTGTTTTTATTTATTATTACGCTTATCATTCCTCTTTTTCTATGCCACCAACTCGGTGGAAGCGTCCCACCGCGTTGGAGCAGAATGAGGCAAACAAGACGGATCTGCTGCGTTACATTAAGAAATACATTGAGGACAATAACTTCCTTGGACTCCTTGGAGATGAATTAGATAACATGGTGAGCATGCTTGCCACATGTAAGACGCGACTGGAGGTGTATGATTGGTGTCAAACACTTATGGTTGGCGAACTCCTTGCGGCGGAGGTGATAAAGCGTCGAACAGATCGCGGACCCCCGTTTGAAGAAGACGCGCAAACGCACCTCACCCCACCCGCCGCCTCGTGTTCCCCGTCGGGTGAGGCCAAGTCCAGATCCCTTCACCTCACCGGCGGAAAGAAACGGGCCGATCGGAGACGCAACGGTGCGCCAAACCCTAATACACCAAACCCCGCCGCATTGCGTCCCGGTTTCGAGGAGTGCGGGTGCTTTGCCACGACGCATGCGTTGCGCGGAAACTGCGCCAACTGCGGCCGCATCATTTGCGCGCAGGAATCCGACGCCACGTGCTACGCCTGCGGTCTCGACCCGTCGACCTGCCTCGCCTATGCGGTGCGCGTGCAGGAGGGACTTCTGAGCGCGGCCGCGCAGGAACGGGATGGCGCCGCCTATGAAGCGGCCATTGCGCGCCGCGATGCGCTGCTGCACTTCGCCGCCACCCGCACCGCACGCACGACAGTGGTGGACGACCAGTCCGCCGCCCTCTTCGCGCCGCGTCACGCGTGGATGTCGTTGGCCGAGCGGGAAAGCGCCGACGCGGACGCGGCGTTAGCGGAACGGCGCCGCAAAGTGGCCGCCATGCACCGCCACACCGGCGCCTATAAGGTGCACCTCGACATTATGCAGCAAAACGTCTCGTTGAGTCCGTCCCACGCGCTTCCGCCCCCATCTCCATCCCCTTCCCCTTCCCTCTGCGAAACGGAGGAGACGGAGGAGACGGAGGAGACGTCGCATTTGGCTGAAGTGCGCGCCGTGCCGCTGCCGTCATTGATGCAAAAGATTTGGTACAGTCTCGACGGATCCGCTGCCACCAACGCGGGAGACCCCGCCACGTCGACGGCGCACGCGGCGAGGGGGGAGGAGGAGAAGACGCTCCCAAACCGCCGAGTGGAGTTGTCGCGGCGTGTGCAACAGGATTACTTCGAGGAGGATATTCAACACTACCGCACCCAACACGGGGAGCGGGTGGGGCAGCGCCAAAACGAGGATGGACTACATGACGCCGACCCAAACGACTCCGCCGCCCAAAGGATGGACGCGTTACACACAAGCGGTGAAACGCGCAACGAGAAGGACGAGGAGGACAACTCGGGGCGTGCGGCGAGGGACGACACAAACCCCGAAACCCCCCAAACGGACCGCACACACGAGCCACACCCAATCACGCAACACGAAACGGAGGAAAAGAGGAGTTCCGCCTCGGTCGCCATTCCAAACCCTCCGCGCTTTGCCCCAACGGCTGTGATGCGCATGAACGATGGGGGTGTTTGCCTTTCCATGCACCAACCCTGGGCAAGTCTCCTCGTCGGGGGGATTAAAACACATGAGGGACGGAATTGGTCGACGCCGTTTCGCGGACGACTTTGGATTCACGCCGCCTCCGCCTTACCGCATGATGTGGCGGAGGTCGAGCAGCACTACAGCCGTTTCATGTCAGCCAATCAGCAATTGCCAAAACATTACCCAACGCGTGTGTTGCTCGGTTATGTGTACCTCGCGGAGTGCCTTGATCGGAGTGCGTATGAGGCGGCGTTTTCACCCGAAGAGCGACAAGAGGAATCACCGTTTTCGTTTATTTGTGTGGAGGCGAAAGCGTTGCCGTTTCCACTCCCAATGGAGGGGAAACATAAACTATTTCAAATGGAACGGCGTATTCACACATCGGCGAGAAAACAGTTAATGGAATTGTCATGAAGAAGACAGAAAAAAAAAGAATAGCAAGAAAGAGAAAGGTGGAAAAGATGATGGAGAGGCTGGATAGGGACACACACACACACACACACACACAGTGAAGCTAAAAGACAAGAAAAACGACAACAACAAAGAATATGACACAAATATTCAACTCTATGCTTTCAAACACTTCTTTCCTTCCTTATGGTTTATCTAACGGGAAGGATTTCTCCTCATATTATTATTATTATTATTATTTCTCTTTGCAAGGATATGGATTTGGACTGTTTAAGGAGTGGTGTGTGAGTTTTTTTATGAGCTTTTTTTTTTCTTTTCTTGCGTGTGGTCTACGTGTTTGAGTTTATCTGGTTGTGTTTATATATTTTAGTTTTTTTTTTTTTTGGTGTTGATCTCATCACAATGGATGGAGGTATAATATCGAAACTACTGACGGCGCTCTTATGAATTTATATGAATCTTTTTCGTTTTGATGCAAATCCTTTTCTTTTCTTTTCTTTTCTTTTCTTTTCTTCTTTTTTTTTTGTGCTGTTTTACCCCTTTTCCCTTCTCTGCTCCTTATTTTTGAATCGGGTGACTGAGTGTTCATTCTTACATTTATTCCCAAAGGTGATATTTTTGTTGCGGAGTGTTTTGTGGTTTCCTTGTACGGTGCTCTTTGATTCGTCAGGATTCGACATAGTGAGTTTAGTAAATAAATAACCTGTTTATAAATAAATTTAAATAAATACACACACATATATATATATATATATTCCTTATTTATTCATTAGTATTTACTTACTTATTTCGTCATTTTTTATTATCACTGACGATCGTTTCTTTTTTTTTTTTTGTTCATTTTTTGGTATTGTGTTGTGTTCAAATTGAGTTGAACGAATAGAAAAGAAAAAAAGGTGTGGACAGTCTTTGATTGAATCAGTTTTTACGTATTTTTTTTTCGTTGTTGTGTGTGTGTCTTGTTTCTCTTCTTGAGAGACAAAAGAGGAAGCAAGAATTTATTTCTCAACTGTGACTTGTATATATACATATATATATATATATATATATATATATATATATATATATATTTATTTATTTAATTATATATTTTTATATACACATATATTTGAGATTGCGGCAAATTGTTTAAATTGTAATTAATTCCGAATGAGAAAACGTGTGCGGGAGAAGAGCGAGAGTAGCACAAGCTCCTCTGATTCCCTCTTTTCCTCCTCTAGTGATGATAGACCCAAACATAAGCGAAATCAAAAAAAGCCTAATAACGCCAATCATGGAATGGTCCACAAGGAATCTCCCCCTCAAGAGGAGGCTGTAGCGCAGCGTCACGCTCGTTCGGCCAAGCATGACCTCGAGATGAACCAACACGACACGCAACGCAATGAGAGCGAAGAAATCCAACCACATTCCCAACAAGTACACCAAAACGGCGATGGGGACGCCATAAAAGTGCTTCCAGCAGAAGTCGTTGCAGATGGTGTACAGCCGCCACCTGTGTCCAATCAGGACGGCGTGGATGGGAATGTTGCGTGGAGCGAAACGTACTCCGATGATCGTTTCGGCTCTTCTTCCTTTTCCTCTTCTTCTTCCTCTTCTAATAGCGGAAGTGATGCGGACTCCGTTGCGTCTGTTCGGGAGCGATTGTTAGCGCACGCCCGCGCCACGGCCCCAGTCAAGGCCCCATCCGCCACCGCCGCCCCAACTTCTGTCGCCGCCGATGGTGCGAATGGACTCTCCGCCCACGCGTCGCTGCAGCAGCTGCGCACGGAACTCCTCCGACCGGTGATGTCGAGCGCGTTGACGCTCGTCAGCGCGACGGAGGAGTCCCATGACGTGATGGCGGCGATGGTGCACGCGAAGATGCCGCCCCCACCGCCCGAGGAGTCCAAGAAGTTACGCCGCCTTCAATACGTCGATCACAGCACGGTGACGTACAGACCGATTCGCAAAGACTTCTACGTGTCGCCGCCCGATGTGCAAGACCTCGATGCCGCCGCGATGCGCCTTCTGCTGCGCGAACTCGATGGGGCCAAAGTGAAGGGCCGCAATCCCCCGCGACCGATGCGCACATGGGATGGGGCGGGGCTTCCGGATACGGTCCTCGCCGCTCTTGCAACGGCCGGATTTGCGCAGCCCTTCGCGGTGCAGGCTATTGGCGCCCCGGCTCTCATGTCTGGACGAGATTTGCTGATAACCGCCAAGACGGGTTCGGGAAAGACGTTGGCGTATCTTTTACCGCTTGTTCGTCACGCCATTGGACAGGACCCGTGTGATCGCGGGGAGGGACCGATTGGATTAATTTTGGTCCCCACACATGAATTGGCGGCGCAGATTTGCCAAGTCGCTGAAAAACTTTGCACCGCCTCCAAGTTGCGTCTTGTCGCATCGTATGGATCAACACCTTTGGCGGAGAATATTAGACACTGCCGCGCCGGGTGTGAGGTGATGGTCTGCACTCCGGGGAGGTTGTTGGATTTACTCACAGTCAACAATGGCGGTGTCCTCTCGCTGCACCGCGTCTCGTTTGTTGTCGTTGATGAGGCGGATCGCATGTTTGACAGTGGTTTTATGGAACACGTGGAGGCGTTTCTGCGGAATACGCGACCAGATCGACAACTCGCCATGGTAAGCGCCACCATGCCCAAAGACTTGAGACGCGTCATTCTCCGACACTTGCGTGATCCGATTGAGATAACGGTGGGAGGTAAGCCAACTCCGGCCTCCAACGTGGAGCAGCGCTTCTTCTTCTTTGATGAGGAGGTGTACGAGGTGGAGGAGTCGAACCGCTCGGAGGACAAGAAGTTCCTGAAGCTTCTTCAGCTTCTCGGGGATGAGGGCGGCGACGGGGAACACCTCGTCCTCATCTTTGCGCAACGTCGTGAGGAGTGTGATGAGCTCTTCGCGCGCCTCTCCGCGTGTGGGTATCAAAAACGCATCGCCGTGCTTTACAGCGGAATGGACCCGTTAGATCGCGAGTTCGCCTTGGAGTACTTTGCGCCAGGCAATCAATTCATTCTCATCGCGACGGGTGTGGCGGAGCGAGGGCTCGACATCCCATACCTGGAGCTCGTCATCAACTACACCCTCCCCGATCACTATGAGGCGTATGTGCACCGCATTGGCCGCACCGGTCGGGCGGGGAAGAAAGGCAAAGCCGTCAGCTTCTTCACACGCGGCCGCGACGATGACATCGCGGCGGACCTCTGCGAAGGACTCGAGCGCAGCGCGCAGACCGTTCCCGAGGCGCTGTACGAGACGGCCGCCAAAACCCGCGAGCGGCGCAAAGACGGGACGGCGCCGCACAAGGCCGCTTTCTATAAGGGCTACTGCCGCGCCAAGCGACAGCGCCTGACGGATCGGAGCCAGCGGGAGCAGTGCGTGCGCGCCGCCCGCGCCGCGGGGTTGGAGGAGTACCTCTCCGCCAGCAGCTGCACCGACTCCGACGCGGAGAGCGCGACGGATGGGGAGATGGAGATCGTCTCCGTCCCCGACGACGCGCCGCGCGCGAACCACTCGGAAAGCGCCCTCACAGTCCATCAAGGGGCGGGAACGGTGGCGGTGGCGGCGGCGGGGGAGAATCGCATTGCCTCCGCCCTCGCCTACGCCCGGCGCACGACGGAGGTGGCCAATGCGGAGCCAAACGCGACCACAGGGGTGCGGTTCGAGGCGGAATTTCCTATCAATGATTTACCGGAGTTGGTGCGGGTGCGAATGCAGGCCGCCTCGCTGCTCCGCACAATTGCGGAGGAGACGGGGACGACGATCATTCGTAAAGGGGTGTATTATGATCCAAAGTATAAGCATTCGCATCGCTTGAAGGATGGGGTGCGGCCGCTCTATTTGTTGTTGATTGGACGAACGCCAGAAACGATACGCGAGGCGGCGCGCAAATTAAATGACGCAAAAATAGAAGCGGAGAGTCGAATTCAAAAAAAGGCATCTGCTCTTGGTGCACAACTTTAACTATAGTTTTTCTTTGGTTTGGTTTGGTTTGGTTTGAGTTTGTATGTAAATTGTGCGTGTGGATGACGTAAGTACTGGTAAGTTGAACGATTTTATGCGACAATTCATGTTATTGGTGGGACGATAGGTAAAAAGAAGTTCGTGACTGTGTGTGGTTTCTGTGTAGCGGAAACTCCCTCTCTCTTTCTTTCTCTTTCTCTCTCTCTCCCTCTCTATACATACACAAATTAAAACGAGAAAAAAGAAGACAGAATGATAGACAAGGGCGATCACAAAAAGGAAGACGGAGCGAGTAAAGTAAACAACAGAAAACAAAAAAGAAAGGTTTAAATTATCCGTCAAACAAGAAAAGAAGCGGAGAGGAGAAAAAAAAAAATAGGAAATGAACCAAAATGTTAAAGAGAAATGAAAAAAGAAAAAAAAAGCAAAGAAAACAACACCAACAACGAAAAAATCTCTCTTGGTTTTCTTTTTGAAACTAATACAAGTCGGGGATACTCACACAAGAAAGGTGAGACAGGAGAAAAGAAGGTATTTTCAGAGAGAGAGAAGAAAAAAAAAAATCGATTCGACCTAGATTATTTCCTTTTCCTTTTTCTTTTCCTTTTTTTTTTCTTTTTCGTTTTTGGATGTGCTGATATGGCAAGTTAATATGCAGTCGTGATTGTGAAATTTTTCTTCTTTTTATGTAATGAATTGCTACTTTAACTTCTCAATTATTATTTCTTAGGTTTCTCTCCTAAAGATTTTTTGCCTTGCTATGCTAAACTTATCCTTTTTTTTTCTTCTTCTTCTTCTTTTCCCTCTCCTTATATATGTTTTTTCACGCATCCATTCGCATTTTGTTATTTTTATTATTCTCATGCATTACAAGAAGGTGTACTCGTAGTTTCATAGTTTTAGCAGGAGAATTCTCTCTTCATTGGTTTCTCCGCCTTTTTCCTTTATTTTTCTTTTTCGTAACATCTCATTTCTTTTTTGTTTTTTAAGTGTTTTTATTGACTTTGTCATCTTTGTAGCGACATGGCAGAGGCGACCAAGGTGGCTGGTCAAATTCTCTTCCAGAACTCCCTTGCGGAGGTGGTGCGCAAGCTTCGCTCCACCACCAAATCAGAGGCTGAAGTCATTGAACAGAGCATTGCGGACACTAAGAAGGAAATCACCTCAACCGTACAAAGCGTGAAGGTCACCGCCATGATGAAGGCGGCGTATTTCTCCATGCTCGGGTACAGCGCCGCGTATGGGGCGTTTAATATTATTGAAGTCATGGCAGACAAGACGTTTGTGAATAAGCGACTTGGCTACATGGCCGCGTGCCTTACGTTTACCCCAAAGACAGATGTCCTTCCGCTTCTCACGGCACTCCTAAAGCGGGATTTGGCGAGTGCAAATCAGTACGAAATTGGTTTAGCGCTTTATTGTATTTCGTCCATCTGCACCACAGACCTCGCGCGGGATCTCGTCGCGGATGTCGTGAATCTCCTCAACCACCCGCGGAATTATGTGCGGAAGAAGGCGGTGTTGAGTCTTTACCGTATTTTCTTTGAGTACCCCGACTCCCTACGCCCCACATACCCTCGTTTAAAGGAGAAGTTAGAGAGCAGCAGTGAACGGTGTGATAACGATCCCGCAGTTCGAGGGGCTGTGGTGTGTGTGCTTTGTGAACTCGCGCGGCGCAATCCGTCCAACTTCCTCGGCCTCGCCGTCCCTTTCTTCTCCATGCTCACAAGTGTGCACAGCAATTGGACACTTATTAAAATTGTCAAGGTGTTTGGGTACTTTGCGCCGTTGGAGCCACGGTTGGGGAAAAAACTAGTGGAACCTATCACAAACCTCATTCACTCCACAACAGCCAAGTCGGTGCAGTATGAGTGTGTGCTCGCTGTGGCAAATGGAATGAGTCGCGTCGCATCCCTCACCAAACTCGCTGCGGAAAAAATTAAACTCTTCGTGAATGAGGCGGATCAGAATCTCAAGTATCTTGGCCTCGATGCCATGTCTCGACTTTTGGAGGAAAATGCCAAGTTGCTTTCCGATCAACGATCCGAAATTCTCGCCTGCCTCGATGATCCAGACTCTACCATTCGTCGCAAGGCGCTTGGTATCCTACGGAGATTGGTGACACGAAAGAATTTCGTCTCTACAGTTGACAGTATGATGGAGCATTGCGTTCGTACCCCACCCGATGAGGATTGGTCGAATCGTGTCATTTTAACGGTCATGGAAACCGCGCAAACCGATGACTACGCCCTTGTTCAAGACTTTGAATGGTATTTGGGTATCCTACTGGACATGAGCCTCGTGAATCTCTCTACTTTTCAATATGGTGGTATGATAGAGCGTGAACTCGTCACCGTCCTCACACGCGTCAATGCGGTGCGACCCTTTGGTGTTGCCGCCCTTAACGATCTCCTCTCTAACGTCACACTTCTCAACTGTGATGCAAAGGTTTCAACGCAGTGGGAGGTACTCAAGGCGGCCGCGTTTCTGTGTGGGGAATACCCTTATTGGCTAACAGATAAGCGTACCACATGTGAGCGACTCCTCAGCGATCGTGTGGCACTTCTTCACCCGGAGGCCCAAGTCGCCTTTGTCGCATCGGTGGGAAAAATTGCCGCCTTTGTGCAGCATCCGTCTGCGCGTCAGTTGAAGTTGACGAATGGAGAGGAGGAGTCCACCCCACCTCATGACCCTGTCACACTGGAAGAGCTCCTAGACGTCCTCCTCCCCCAACCAGAGGACACGGAAACGACCGGCGTCACCCAAACAAAAGGCATCATCGATTCCCATGCAAAGAAGACCCAAGCGCAGCATAGCTCCACGACTGATGAATGGAACGGAGATCATCGTCCTCGTGGATTACACGTATTTCGCCACAGTGTGCACCCGGATGTGCAGGAGCGGGCCAATCTCATTTATTACCACCTCGTGATTGACCCCACACTCGCCACCGTCCTGTACGCGGCGGAGCTCCGCCCGGTGGCGGCGGGTGCCCAGGAGGCGGTGGCGGTACCGGATGGACTCGATCTCGACGCGCCGTTCTGCGCCAACATTCCCGCCCTCCTCCAACTCTCCGACAGCGAGGAGGAGAACGAGGCGGACGGCGACGACGACCCGTTTCACATCGGCCTTGGCGCGGTGGCGGCGCGGCGGCGGGAGGAGGTGGCGGCGTTTTACATCAACGAGGGAACTCTCGCCGGGCGCGAGGAGCCGCCGAACGAGGTGCAGCTCGAGACGGTGACGGCCGCCTCGCTGCAGTTGCACAGCGCCAAGGCCGGCCCGCCCCACGCGCCGCGCAAGACGCAGACGATGAACCGCGACCTCTCGCGCCCAACGCACGCGGCGGCGAGCAACGCGTCCTGCAGCGCCCCGCCCCGCCGCCGGAGTGCCGAGGACGGCGAAGAGGAGGACGAGGCGACGCGAAAGTTCCGTCACGTCGATGTCACACGTGCGCTCGCGGCGGGGGAGCGGCTGCCGGAGGCCATTCCATACGCCCAATTGCTGCAAATGCGTAGCGGCGCACAGACCACCGCCGCAACGGGAATCGGCGGAGGGGCGTTTGCGGATTCCAACGGGGCGGAAGAGGGATTTGAGCCGATCGTGTTGCTCGAGGAACGACACCTGCGGGTGACGGTTCGCGTCCTGCACTGCCGCGCCCGGCGCAGTGGACTTTCACTGCGTCTGACAGTGGAGGTGATGAATCTCGCCAGCAGCAGCAGCGCGTATGAGGTGACCCTTCAGTTAACGCCAAACCGAGACACCTACGCCCACCCGACACTTCGTTTAACGGAGGAAACCGCAACGGCCGGGAGGGATGAAAAGCTCGATGCGGCGCACACCCACAAGAGCAAGACCAAGGCCGCCGCGGAACACGAGAAGTCCGCTTCGCAAACCGCTTTAACGGAGGAAACGCGTGTGCGTATTTCGGATCGAATCAAAGGCACCACCGCCGCATCACGTGAGGTGACGCTCGTGTTTGCCTTTCCGCTCCCAGAGAGTCTGAGCGCGCCGCTTCCACTTTGTTTGACGTATGTGCGAGAGAAGAAACCGGTCACCGCACCCCTTCCTTTGCCGCTCACCTTCGCATACATCGCTAAATCCGCAAAGGAAATTTCATCCATGGAGTTTAATGACACGATTCTACGCAAACATTTGGCCTCCGCCCATGTACTCTCTTCTTTTGTACCAATGGAGCATTCCAAGGTTTCCTTCGCACTCCCGTTGTTCCTTTCCCGACTTCGGCTGCGTGCGATGGATGTGTATAAGGATGCGGCCTCTTTTTATGGTGTATTGCATACTCGTAAATCATCCGCCGATGCGGCGCATGTGGCGGCACTTCTTTATGAAGACAAGGAGGATGAAGTGACAGGGATTAGCATAGCGGTGAAGGCGCATGAGGCATGCGTTGCAGAGATACTGATTCAAGCAACCGCATCTCTCCTCCTCGAATTGGCGGTGTAAGGAAGGACAAAAAGAAAGCAAACAGAGGGTTTATCTTTGGTGCCGTTACATGGAGCAAAAACAGGAACCACAAGAGAATGCGGAACGAAAAAAAGCAAACAATCAAAGAGTATAACATGTGGGATAGACCGATAAACGGAAAACAAAGTAGGAACGTTACAAAAAAAAAAACAAAAAAGAAAGAAATAGAGAGAGAGAGAGCGAACATCTGACTGAACGTACATCGATACATTGAAGTGATGTGCTTATCTACAAGACGATATTTTGCATATTTTTTTTTTATTGTTACTACTTTTTTGTTTTTTTCCTTCTTTTAAGTGATGATGCAAAATGAAGGAGAAAACCGTAACGTTTATTTCGTTTGTTTGTTTGTCAAACTAAACATTTTTGGTTATACATATATTTATATATATATATTTTGTTGGTGACTTTAGCTGTTTGGTTTGCATTTTTTAGCTTTGCCTACTTCTTTGTGTGTATGGGTGTTTACCATTTAAGGAATGATTACTACTATTATTATTGATTTTTTCATTACTATTACCGCGTGTGGATCGTGTAGTATTTGATTTTTGTTTTTGCTTTTTTCTTCGCGAAAGATATATATATATATATATATATATATATATATATATATTTATTTATTTTTGAATAAGCGGAGTTTCTTCGTTGCTTTCTTTTCCATTATGTGTGTGTGTGTGTTTGATATATCCGAAGAACACTTTCTGTTATTTATTTTTCCTTATTTGAAGGCAGTCGAATAAAGAAAAAAATAACAGAAAGTAGTTACAGAGGCCCACACATCCCTAAACACACAAAGAGAGACGAGAGACAATAAAAAAAAAAAAGAACGGAATGATAAATAATGGGAATTTGAGCGTGTGTTTTTGCCTTATAGCAATTAAAGAAGTAATTTTTTTTTTTTTACCTTCCATTTTGCTTTTGAAAATGTGCCGTTTTTGTATTTATTTGTCACAATTGTACCTTTTGGATATTGCATGTGTAGTAGACGCATATTTTGATAATTGATTTTTTCTTCTTCTCACTTTTCTTCTCTTGTCGTTCGAATAACAGGCAGCTAGTACCCATAGCAATTAAAAAAAAAAACAATCAAAAAGAGAGTATCACAACAAGCTAAAGATTTATTTTCCCTTTTTTTTTCTCCTTTTTTTTTTCTCTTTTTTTAAAACTGTGTACTACTTTTTCACTTTCCTTTTCCTATTATTCTCTTCTTAGTCGCTTTCGCTGCCTTCAGCCGTGGCATCGGGTCCCATTCCTTTCCCCTCTCACTATTATTACTATTACTATTACTATTATTACTTTTACTGTTTGCTGTTTGCTGTTTATTGCATGCCAACGACACCGAGCACGTCGAATTGCGGGGAACCGCCGCCTGTTGGTCCTTCGCCTCGCACTGTTCCGCCGCCCCCCGCCTTTGCCCGCGGCGCGAATGACCGCAACGCCCGCGCTTGGCGCCACCAACAGCACTTACAGCAATTACAACAATCCCAACAAGCGTTGCCGCACCCTCCCCATCGACGCCATCGACAGGAGCCGCACGCGCACAGCGAGAGGAATGTGGTCGACCTCCGCCGCATCGGAGAGGAAACGGCGTCGGAGATTCCCTCCTCTCGGGGGTGTGAGGCGCCGACAAAGGTGTTGGACTTTCTCTTTCTCGGCAGTGTGCGGGACGCGACGAATAGGGATTTCCTGCGCTGTGAAAACATCCGCACCATCTTGAATGTCTCCCGCGAGGAGTATTGGTCCGCTGATCGCTGCATCGTCGTCCATCCGTTTCAGATCGATGACACAACGGATGCGAATATCGGGGCTTTTTTTGAGCAAACGTTTCTCCTCCTCGAGTCGGCGCGTCGGGCGTACTATGAGGCATTAAACCACCCAAACCACACTACCAGCAACACTACCAGCAACAGCAACAATAGCAATAGCAATAACAGTAACATCAAAAGCAGTTCTCCTTCGCATAGTGAGAGTCCCCCCCGTGTGCTCATTCACTGCCAACGCGGCCGCAGTCGTTCCGCGACGATTGTGATTGCCTATTTGATCCGCCGCAATGGTTGGACCGTCGCGGAGGCGCTGCAGTACACCGCCCACCGCCGCCCTTGCGTTGAGCCAAACATTGGGTTCCTCGACGCCCTCCGCGCGTATCAGTCCTCGATCGACACGGCCGAACGCTCGCGGCGGTGCGGGGCGTTGTGTTTGGCGGTGCGAAACCTCTCGAGCCGCGCCCTCTCCTCGGCGGTGCATAAGTTCTTCGAGGACCACATTGGGTGCGTGCAGGAGGTGCGTGTGATGGTGCACAGCGCGCGAAGCCCCCAAACCCGCGCAAAGGACGAGGCGGAGGCGGACGGGGGCGGGGGGGACGCGAACTCACTCTGTTTGGTGTGTTTCGCCGCGTCGGAGTGTGTGCGCGTGGCGCGGCGGATGTACGCGGCGCAACCGGAGATGTTTACGGAGGCGTTAGGGGTTTTGCCGGGAAAGAAGTTGAGACTGACGATTCCGAGTAAACTCATTCGCCTCACAAGGGGGGAGGTGCCGTGAAACACACCCAAGCGCTCTTCTGGAAGGAATTATATTTATAAATATTTATAAATATTTACATATGTGTGTCTTTTTATTTCCTTTTTTTTTTCCACCCCTATGAGTGTAATCGTGTTTACGTTTTTGTGTATGACTTTTTGTTTTCATTGTTTTCGGTGTTGTTGATTTTTCTCTCCTCTGTTGTATAAATACGAGAATAGAATCACTGAGACTATGAGAGAGTACAAGTATTATGTCTCATGAAACAATACCCGAAATCTTAACTCTTTTTACTTAAAACACACACACACACACTTAAGGAGTAACAATTTTGACATATACATATATATATATATATATATATATATATATATGAGCGGAAGTTAGAGAGAAGTGTCTTGAATGAACACGACCTCACAAATTCACCTTCCAACACAAACACCAAAAAGGAAATAAAAAGAATAAGAGAGAAGAAAGGATCGTTTGATCTTACGGTGTCACTTTTTTTTTTTTTTTGTAAAGAAAAGAACAGTGAAAGGGAAAATAGTCGGGAGTGTTGAAATCATGAAATGCTAGACGTAAGCAGAGAAGCTCTTTTTCAAGAAAGCATTAGAGCGCAAAGAATAACAATCAAACAAAAGGGGAAGAAGTGAGAAAAGAAAGACGTTTAAAATAGCACCCACACACACACGCAAAGAAAAAAGGAAAATCCACAACGTCTTCCCTTTCGATCCCCAAAAGGTATGAAAAAGTGAACAAATATATCAAACAATGAGCGGAATGAAAAAAGTAAAAATAAAAAAGATAATAATTAACAAAAAGAGAAAGAAGAAATTTATAAAGAAAAGGGTAGAGAAAGTGTAGGCACATACAAGCGTTCTTATTTTTATTATTATATAAGAATGATAAGCAAAGCAAAAAAAAAAAAAAAGAAGGAAAAATTTTGTAGAGAGGACAATTTCGTCTAAGTTGAGGTTTTATTAGAAAAGGTGAGGACAGGAAAGAAGGAACAGTAAATGGATTTATACAAAAAATAAAATTTATATTTATATTTATATTTATATTTATATATTTTTATATACAAAAGAAATAATTGGTATTTTAAAGGCCTTTTTATTGTTTTTTTTTTTCCCTTTTCCTTTATTGATTCAAGCGGTCTCCAAGTGTGAAATACATATATGTATATACATTTATTTATTTGTTTTTCTGTTTCTCTCTTTGTCTTCCCATTATGGGAAATGGAAATTTAGTAAAACCACATGAGAAGTACAACAATGTATAAAAGTACACTCGACATTCAGAAACAAATGGGAAAGAAAGATAAAAAAAAAACAATAATAACTGAAAGTTTAAAGGACAGCATAATGATACAGAAAAAAATATTGGAAAAAGAAGAAGACAAATGATTTTTTTTCTTTTATTTTATAGAAAAGGAAAGAGAGAAGGAAAAAAAAAGAAAATGAGATTAGAATTTACAAAAGGAAAAATGAGTAAAAACGATATGCAACTTCAGAGTAAAGAGAAAAAATTGATTTTCAAAGTTTGAGGGTTTTTGAATGATAACAAAAAGTATTGATTTGTGAACGAACGAACAAAAAGCACAAAAAATGAAGGAAAGTAACAACAGCAACAATGCAACAAAGTATGTAAATATATATATATATATATATATGTTTACTTACATTGATAAACTTTAACACCCCCTTCCGAACAAACAAACAAACAAAATGCACCCCAAAAGAAAATTACGTGTATTGAATTGCATTACTATTTAAGCAAATTTATAGAACTAACAACAGTTTTAGTTTAGATTTGTTTCTCTCATCTTGTCGCTATTGTATATATCTTTCTTTTTTCTTTCCACATTTTTTCTTTTTTTTTTAGTTTGTTTGGATTTTATCATTTTGCCGTTTATTATTCCCGCCTTTACAACAATTCATTTTGATGCCTCCCAAAAGAAAAGCCTTTTTTTTTTTTTGGTTCTTTTTATCCCTTTCTCTGCATTTCCTTTATTATTATTATTGTTTTTTTTTTTTTATGTTGATTTGTTATTATTATTATTATCACAATTGTATCTTTTTTTCTTTCTTTCTGTGTTTTTCTTTTTTTTTGTTTTTTTGATGTTCGAGTGTGATGATTCGTTTCCCTTTTTTTGGGTTGTTTGTAAACACACTCATTTACTCGTACACTTTTTGGTTTTATAAATATATATATATATATATATATATATATATATATATATATAATAATAATAACAAAAAAAAAAAAAAAGAAACGCACACACAAAAAACGAGAAAAGTGTTTTTTATTTTCAGTAAAATTCCTCCATTATTTACTTTTTGCATACCAAAAAAAAAAAGAAAAAAAAATTGTTTTTTCTGTGCGCTTTTTTTTTTTTTTAGTTCTCTTTTCTTATACCAATTTTTTTTTTTTTTTTCCGTTCGTTGCGCACTTTACCCGCTGAGTTTTGCGGTGTAAATAATCAAAGAATTCACAGTTTGTGTTTTTAAATAAAAAAGTTTTTGTTTTTTTATTTTAAAAAACTCATACACTCACTCCAACTTTGTTGATGGAATGGGATGTAAAATCGACAAGAGAAAAAGAAGTATTAATGTTATATATTTTTTTTTATATGTAATGTTAATGCGAGAAAAAGAAGAGAAAAGTGCGGAAAGTGAAGAGAAAAAAAAAAAAATTAAATAAATAAAAGAGAATGACAGAATTTTTTTTTTTTTAATGAGAGACATTCAAAAAGGACAAAAAATTATTACGTTAAAAAAATTTTTTTTTTAGTGAATTTTGTCCAATTTTTTTTTTTTAATAAAAATATC
Source organism: Trypanosoma mega (assembly GCA_030849715.1). Lineage (NCBI taxonomy): Eukaryota > Euglenozoa > Kinetoplastea > Trypanosomatida > Trypanosomatidae > Trypanosoma > Trypanosoma mega. The sequence continues at coordinate 76,008 of JASANV010001524.1, read as the reverse complement.
TTTACGGTGTATTGGTGTGAATTATCTTTTTTTGTTTACTCCCTTTTTTTTGAAGTATAATAATGTTTTTGTTATTATTATTACTTTTTTTTTTCTTTAGTTATGTCCTTTTTTCAAAGTGATTTTTACTATTATCTCTATTTGCTTGTTTGTTTCATGATTTGGTGAAATGAACTGTGTGTGTTCTGTCACCGTGACAAGAAGTGGAAGTGTTAAATGAGATTACTACAAAATGAAAAAAAAAAAAGATAGAAATCGCAAAAGAAAAAGAAAATTCAAGACAAAAAAGTATATATATATATATATATATATATATATATATATAAATTGAACAATCTAAAAAAAAAAAAACCCAATTTGAAATCAAAACAGTCAAAAATGAACAAAATATTACTGTGCTGTACAGCTCTTCTGGGATGAGGTGATACATTTTTTTTCATTTATAGTGATATGAAATTTCGTTGTTGTTTTTTAATTGCTTTTTTATTTTATTTTTTATTTATTTATGACTACTCTGAAATATCCTTTTTTGTTTGTTTCATTTTCCTTTACCCCCTTTCCACACTTCTTCTTTGGTGTATGGTATGTGTCTACACATGTATTCCCCTCTCTCTCTCTCTTTCTCTGCTATTCAGTGTGTAACTTGTGAGGGAAACGAGTAGAGATCATTAAAGTGCATTTTTAATGACATCCGAAATCGCCGCTCTCTCTGCCCTTTCCGCCCCCGAAACGCCCTTCTCCGTTGGCAGTTACCCCACACACTCCCCGCCCCCTCCCATTCCATCCCGAGCAAACAAAGCAACAGCAGCACCAAACACAACAACAACTCGTCCCTTCTACGCCGAATGCGGAGAGCTCCTTCGCACGTTGCGACGGGAATCGCATTCCCGCAGCGCATGGTCGTCGTCGTCGGCCGCCCAATTAAAGTATCGCGCCATTTTAGATGAGGTTTCACACCTCAATCGACTTCTTGAGGTGTCGGCCGAGGAGCACGCGGATGCGATGCGTCACCTTCGTGGGGAAATGGAACACACCGACGGCATTCTCAAACAACGCGAAATGACATTGCGGGAGGCGAATAGAGAGATTTCACAACTCCGCGCGGAGGTGCAAAAGCGAAACGCTTTCCTCTCCCCTAAACATCACGAAGGCGCGTCGCGTGCGGAGTTGTCCGAAACGTGTGGCGATACGCTTTGCCCGAATTTGACGTCTATTGCCGAAACCACACACACAAGGAGTGCGATGGCGGCGGAGGCGTTTGGTGTGTCCTCTTCTTTTCCATTACGCGCAAACGGGGCGTTTGTGTCCGCCTCGTATTCCCCCAACACAGGGGTGTGCGTGGCGCACAGCGCGTTGCATTGGGTGCGATTTCTATTGGAACGACATTGTCTCTCTTCGATGCCGCATTTGGAACACATTTGCGCGTTGTTAACGGAATTAAAGCAACACGCGATAAGTAATGATATTCACACCACTCGAGCCCTCTGTGTGCGCGTCTCCAACGCATTGGTGGAGTTGTACGGGACGGAAAACACCTTCACAGGTAATGAAAAGATAAACCACCACAAACCCCAAACCATAACGGCCGACTCTTTCTCCTCTCCGTCTGAATTGGTGTGGCAACAACGCGTGTCGGAGTTGACGGCGGAACGGGATACGCTGCGACGCCAATTAGACGCCATCTCGGCAGAGAATGTGGAGTTGCTGCAACATTGGCGCAGTGGGGACGACGCGGAGGAGTTTGGGCGGAGGCGATCGCACTTTGTACGGAACGCACAAACCACATCCTCATCCCACACGCGAGAGGAGACGAACGCGGAAGAAGAGGAACGGCACGCGTTACTTTTGGCCGAACGCGACAGACAGGCCGCGTGGATTGCGGAATTGGAGGAGAGACTTCAATCCAATGCGAAGGGATGGATGATACACGGGAAGAGGAATTGATTCTTGTTGTTGTTGTACTGTTTTCCTTTTTTTTTTTTGCTGTTGTTATTTTGTGGAGTAATAAAAAATAATAACAACGAAAAGAAAAGAAAAAAAAATGTCGTTTGATTGAAGTGCCAAATTTCAAATAGATGCGGAGTTATGCTGTTTGATCCTTTGGTAAGTTTTGAATTACTTACATGGAGATAGAGACGGTATACATCATTTCGTTTGCTATTTGCTTGTTTTGTTGTACACATTTTGTTATGCACTGCTTCTGTATTTGTCTTGTGTACTTGCTTTGTCTACACGAGTGTGTGAGTTTGAGTGTATTGCATTTTCTTTTAGTTGTGAAGTGCGTACACAAAAGTACAATAATGTATTCCATCCTTTAGTTTTTTTTTTTTTTTTTTGTGTGTGTCAACTTTTTTTTTTTTTTACTTCAAATCTGACTTTTTCGTCAAAAAGAAAGCGAACGGAAAAAAAAAAATGAACATGAACATGTATACGCGTTTTTAAATGCTTCTTTTCGTTGTTGTTTTTTTCGCCTTACACTTCAAAAATACATGAAATCATTGATAGCCACAGAGTACTGTATAGAGTGACACATCCTTCACAAAAATTAAAGCTAAAACCAAAAGAATAGGGAAAGAAATCCGTGTAGCTGTGCGTGTGCATCAAGTAGAGTGAAAAGCATAAACAAATTGAATTCGAAAGAAGAAACCACAAAAGAAAAAAAAAGGGGAAAAGAGAAAATCTTACTTACCTAACAGAAAAAACAACGATAATAATCAATAGTAATAATAGTCAAAATAGTTATAAAAGAATTGGGTTTGCTTTCTTTCTTTACTCCTTTTTTTTTTTTTTTGCTGTTATTATTTTTATTATTATCATTGTTATTTTCTCGCCATTATATTGTGTGCACAGGATTCGAGTGTTACGTTGCTGTTATTGTGTATTGCATTCCTTTGCCATGCTTCGCCTCTCCGTCTCATTGCTTTCGCGTCGTTTCCGCTACAACCTCAAGTACCCCGCCCTCGTCTCGTACAACAAACTCCCATGGGAGGTGTTAACCCCCGATTCCCCCGCCCTCCACATGCATGCGGCGCCGCACTATGAACAACTCCTGACGTTTGCCGCCACTTCGATTGTGCCGCGGTTTGTGTTACCGCGTCACGTGAGCCTCGCGCCCGACCAGCGATTGCGTCTTCTGCCGGGAATGGTCTACGCGATGAACGGCTTCTCCCTTCCGGAGGGCTTCACACTGGCGGAGCGTTCCAATGACGGGGCGAAACAAAACGCCTCTTCCGATTGGACGGCGCCAAACGACGGGGCGGGGCTCTGTGCCCACGCCGGGGCACTCACGGATTCTGTTTCGTTGCAATACTACGGCCGATTGCACTGTTCCATTGCCCCAATTGTGTGTGTCCGTCTTCTCCCCTCGCAGGATGGGCGATTGCTGTGTAATTGTGTAACGTTGCGCTGCGCGGTGCATGTGTGTGTGGCCCCACACGCCTCCTTGGCCCCACTCGCCACCCCAACCGATGGGGTGTGGACATTGTATCACTTCTTCCGCCCAAACCGTCCGCCGCGGGAGTTGGGGTTGGAGAGGTACAGTGTGCATTGCCCACACACCGCCCTTCTCTCCCCGTTTGCGCACAGCAAGGAGGAGAGTGGGAGTCATGCGGCGGTTGGGTGGAAACCGCGCCTTCAGGCACCAAAGAGGCAGAAAGGACGCACCGCACCGATACCATTCCGCCCTCCGCAGAGTTACCTGATGGGATTGGCGGAGCGATTGGGTGTGGTGCCGGGGAGTGCGTTTGGTCGCCGATCACTCATGTGGGGACACTGGTTTTAAACGAGAAAGAAACACACACGCACCAACCGTAACGTCCCACGTGTTGGTTGTGGGGAAAGTGGAGGGAACAAATGATTACAGAAACAAGTAAAACATGTCTCATGTCAATAGGAGATGTAGAAAAAGTAAAAATATCAATTTTTTTTTTTTTGTGGAGTGTTTATTTATGGAAAATCATTTTTTTTTCTTTTTTTTTTGCACATTCTCAATCATGTTTTCTTTTCCTTTTCTCTCTTCTTTTTTTTTTTTTTCGTACTTATGATTGCTATGAATTGATTTTAAAAATATTTGTTTTTAGCGTCACACCACACGCGCTTGACGCAAAACACATAAATAGAAACGACAGAAGAAAAAAAAAAGGAAAAGTGACGAAAAAAAAGGAAATCAAAGAAAATTTAAAAGAAGAATTTCCCTTCTTCCCCCCTCTCTCTCTCCCATTCCTAAAACTCCAAAGAAGAAAGGGACCAATTAACACAAACACACAAAGAGAGAAAAAAAAAGAAAGAAGTAGTTTGTACTAATAGACTGGTAGTTTTACTATTACATTTTTTTGGTTGTTCCTCGTAGAGCTTACTTATTGCCGCAGTACGTTTTCTTAACGGCAAATTTAACCATTGAACACAGAGTAGAATACATTCAACACAGTATCAAACACCAACAACAAAACTAAAAGGCGAGAAGAGAAGTGCAAAAGAACGTGCCAAGACAGTCCTCTCCCCTCCAAAAACGAAAAAGAAAAAAGAAGATTTATAATAAGGAAAGGAAAATAGAAACCACGAAAAAAAAAAGAAGATAAAGAAGGCTTGCTTTAGAGCTTAACCTTTTGGCTTTCTTTTCGATTTTCCCTCCTTTAAACAACAACAACAACAAAAAAAACAACAACAATTATTATTATTATTTTGTTGTTCTTGTTGTGCATTTTTTTTAATCCTTCTTCATTACTTATATCCGACTCCCTCTCCCACCCCTTTCCATTTGTTGACCATGCAGCGGGATCGTCGACCAGGGAGTTTCACCGTTCTCTTTGCGAAGCGAATTGATTTAATGGCGAATAGTTCCAATCCTCTTTCCCTCACCCTTGTGCCGCCGCACCACCCCGAACCCATTCACCGTAGCCATGAACACCCCGAGAGTCAATGCCAGCGCTGCAACAAAGCGTTTCGTGTGCGTCATGTGTCGAATGTGTATGATTACACCTGTTGGCGTTGCGGTTATGCGTGCTGCCGCAAGTGCAGAAGGCCGTGGCCAAAGACGACGGAGTTGTGGGTGTGCTCCATGTGTGCCCGACCGGTGAGCTTCACGCGTTTGTTTGAGTTCACCGTGTTTGGGGTGGAGGTTTTGCTGCGCGTGATGGCGTTCTGCGATGCGCGATCGGAGCGGATTTTGCGGTTTATGTTTCGCGTGGCCGCGTTGCAACCCACCCCGCGACGTGGAACCCCAAACAACGCGGCATGTCGTCGAAATGTGAGGCCAAACCCGTCCCAGCCGCGTCGGTTCACACCACGGCGTTTGGAGACACCGCGGCGCCAAACGCTCGTGCGCGCCGGAGAGAGGAATTCGCGCGCGGCGAGTGCGGGCGGATCGCAGCGACGGGTGCTCGTGGACGCGCCGCAACGCATGACGCGCTGCCGAACGGCCCTTCGTAGACCATCTCCACAATCCCAGCACCAACCCACACGACGTGGGGAGGAGCACGTAGAACCGAAACCACCAACACCACCCCAAACAAAGCTAGAGGTGAAGCGACAAGCACAACCGGTGCGACAGCGTGTAGTACATCAAGGGGTACATCAGTCTGTAGAGAAACCAAAGCAGCACCCATCGGCGGGTGTGCAAGGACGGCGGCACTCCAATAAAGAGTCTTCCTCCTCTTGTGAGGGGTGTGTGAGTCCTGAATCGGCCCCAACGCCGCGTCCCTCATCCGATGGACCGACCCCAAACGGGAACGAGTCAGAGGACGTGCTTGGTGTGGGTTTGGCCATTGATGGGGTGTGTGTTTGCAGTGAACCACTTTGCACCCCTCGCAACCGCCCAACCGCCCTTCTCGCCACCTCGCAACGCTTTCTTCGCAGCGATGGACGACCCGAGGCGATGGCGAACCCCCCACATCCGACGGCGCATGGCACGCCAACGGGCACCTTCACGACTCCCGTCTCCGCCGGAGGCGTGGCGACCGCACGCACGCAATCCGTGACGGGCGTTGGGGGCGGTGCGCCGCGGCTCTCCGCCTCGGTGAGCCTCTCCGCGTCCCGCTCCAACAGCCCCCCGCCGCGCTTTCCCTCCTTCTCGCAGTTCCTCGACGACCAGCAGTGGCACCTCCCCCATCCGCAGCAGCGGGGCCTCGCCGTGGAGGCGCCGAGGAGCCCGCGCAGCCGCTCCGCCCGCTCCCCAATGTGCCCGACGAGCGCGTTGGCGGTCGTCGAACTCGAGGCGCCGGCCGTTTCCCCGTCGCCGTCCCTCTCCGCCGCCTCCTCGTCGCCGGCGGGGGGGGAGGTGGTCGTCCCGCCGCCACGTTTGCGCGCGGCGCCGTCCCTCTCCGCCTCCGTCGCCCTCCGACGCGGCGGCACGCTGAGCGGGAGTCGGGCAACCGTCATGTCGGGCGCGACCATTCTCTGCACGAGGCAACAAACGGGCTGGCGGGGGGGCGCGAGCGCGGTTCCGAGTATTGCAAATATGCCAACCACCGCACGCGCCGTCCCAACGACGCCGACGCCGACACCGCGAACGGCGCGGCGGAATTGGAGCGGACCGCGGGGGGCGGCGAGTCCGAGATTGGTGCGCCAAACAACAAACGTATCCATTCGAACCGCAGGTGGGAAATCCCCGTGTCCGATAGCGAGGAGATCGTCAAGGCCAATGACAAGCGGGAAATCCCCGTGTCCGGCGGCTGCGAAATCGCCAAGGCCAATGACAAGCGGGAAATCCCCGTGTCCGGCGGCTGCGAAATCGCCAAGGCCAATGACAAGCGGGAAATCCCCGTGTCCGGCGGCGAGGAGATCGCCAATACCGATGAATTCGGCGCGTTGTGGTCAACGCGCGACACCACTTAAGCGTATTGCGTCCAGTCGACTTATGCCAGCCGCGGTGGAGGACGGTGTGCGGCTCTATTTGCCGCCCCGTCCGGAAAACGCGCCGCCGCCGCCACCAATGATTGTGCACTACACGAGACAGCGCCGCACAGAGGGTGAGAGTGAAGCAACACATCGCCCTGCAACAGCGAGGGGATGAGGCAATCATTGTGCCTTTGTCTTGGGCAATTATATGTACACTTTTTCTTGTTTGTTTGTTTCTTTGTTTGTGTGTGTGTGTCTTAAAGAGATTATAGTAAGTAAACTGACCAAAGAAATGAAAAGAAAACAAGAAAACAAAGGCCAAGGGAAAATCCACTACATAGGGAGTGTATTATGATTTTTATGGTTCTCATTGTTAGCCATTTGTTTGTTTTTTTATCGTGATATCTTTAAGTGGATATTTATTTGACTGGTTTCGCTTGGATTTGCACTTCACCTCAAGTGAAATGCTATCTCTTTTTTTTTTCTTCGTTTTTCTGTTTTTTTTTTTGTTTCATCCGCTTTACCTTCTTGTTTTAGTATGGGTTGAAGTTTCCCTTTTTTTTTGTTGGAATGAAAACAATCTTAAATAACGATAATAAAAAAAAAAGAAAAGAGCGAAAAAAAAGCACATATATATATATATATTTATTTATTTATTTATTTATTTTTACGTTTATTTAGAGTTTTTGGTGTTCCTTTGTTTCCTTGGCCCTTGTTTTTAACAAGGTGAATGAAGTTTGCATTGAATTGTTTGTCCGATTACTTGATTTTTTTTTGTTACTCTTAGAGAAGCCTAGAGAAAGAGAGAAAATGAGCATCTAACAAAAAGAAAAAAGAAGAAAAAAAATGAACACGGATAAGACATGAAAAGAAAAAAAAAAAGATGAGAATTTAACAGCAAAAAGATGGAAGAATTATTGAAATGAATATTGAAATGCACAAATGGAATGCTGCATGTTTTGGTGTACTGCGTATTATTTTTCTTTTTGACAATGCTTACTATTATGTATTTTATCGCTGCAAGTCTCTGCAATGTTTCACTTCCTATTATGATTTATAGGGATGACATCACAGGACGTAATTCATTCTCATCTTAATGCCATTCTTTTTAAGTGTTTACTGTTTGTACATATATATATATATATATATATATATTTATTTATATTTATATTTAAGTTCATTCACATCTGTTAGTTTGCTATTCGCTCTAACACGACGTGCTTTTCATTTTTCTTTTCTTTTTAGAGGATTCGTTCTGTAGAGCGAATTTTTCTTTTTTGTTGAGAAATGCTCTTTTTTGTTCACTTCCATTTTTATATATATTTATTTATATACTTTTTTTTTGATTATTATTTTTTACATATATTATTGGTTATGAGTTTATTAGTTTACTTTCAGACTATTTTTTTTTGAAATTTTATTGCTTGTTTCTAAAGCTTTTTGTGAATCACAATCTCTTTTACCTCATTTTTCCCGCTTTCATTGTCATTATTCTACACATGAATGTATGTGTAGTAGTACATATATATATATATATATATATATATATATCTTTGACTAATTTCAAAAAAAAAAGAGAACGTACTTGGGTTCACCATGCACGCCGCTGTCGTGTCGAGTGTGGGCCTTGTTGTTGATGCCACCGTTTTGGAGCGCTCCCTCGATGTGGTGGATTTTAACCCTCCCGGTTTCGCTCTCACGGAGGAGAGTGCCCAGTGTCTCTCCGCCATGTTAGCCATGAGTGCCGACGCAGACACCCACACCCAAACCCGACGCCACTCCTCCTGCCACTCCTCCAGCAGCGGAGCTCCTCCCGTGTTGGAGCGCTATCCCTCGTTTGCGCTGCCATTTTCCTCGACGGTGTGCGATGAGGTGCGCTATGAGTGCCGTGCGTTGGGACGACCGCTGCCGCAGTCCACGTTTCACCGCTTGGATGTGTTGCCGTTTGGGTTTGAGAGCCCTTCCGAGGTGTTTGCTGTGGTTGGGCGGCACACCAATCGCGGTCTCGTGCTTGGGGTGAGTGATGATGGGCTTTTCATTGTGCGGCCGTATGCCGCCGGCGCGCTGCAACTGATGCGACGCGGGGGGGATCGAACCCGCTTGCATCCGGAGGCGGTGGCGGAAATTGCACACGCGAGCAAAACACCATTAGTGGCGGAGGGAATGGCGTTATTTTTGGATCACTCGGCGCGCATTATGTCGGAGCGGAATAGGGCAAACGCGGCGGCGGAGGCGGCGAATGGGACAGCGGCGGCATGTCATGAAGTGGAAACCTCCGAATTCCCCATGTCAGCCGATGTGAGTGAGCGGCGCGAGACAGCTAATGGGAGTAGTTTGAGTAACGCAAAGGAAAACAACAAATCCAATCCAATCATGCATTACATCAACCCTATTAACGACAATGTGGAGGCAAATGCGGAGGCGGACAACACGAATAATTTAATGCGACTATTGCAAGGAACAGAGCAGTGGCTCTTGAAGGACTTACAACTTCCCCCTTCCCTCGCCTTGCATGGCCCTATTGCTCCCATTCGCGTAGGCAGTCGCGTTGTGGCTCGTCGTTTTGGCTGTGATACTTCCCTGCAGTTGGCACGTGTGTGTGCGGTCACGTATGACATCACGTACAACCTTCAATACGAGTCGGACGGCGACATGGACGCCGGAGTGCTGCACAACGATGTGCACCTCCTCGATGATTCTGAGGCGGAGCTGTGTGCGGTGCGGGATCGCATTACCGTTGCGCTGCATAAGCAATTGCCCGCCGTTGTCTTGGAGTGTCTCGGTGGGGAGGCGTATCGTGTGGTGCTGGAGAGCAACCCTGGACAGGCGCTTGATATTACGCGACGTCACATTGTGTTCGTGGCGCCGCTACTTGGCGAGGCACTGTACGCGGATCCCGACTTTGTGAATTGGTTTCGTGCGCTGGACTCCACTAGTTCAGGCCTTGTGCCGTGGAAAGAGGTTCGACATCTCATTCTTAGTTGGGAGTCATATGGACAGAGTCTCTCGTTTCAGCGGCTGGGGGAAATTCAAAGAGATTTGTGTATTCGCGTTGGACGGGTGGAGCCGCAACTGCTACGCAAGGTGCCCGTACAGGAGGAGGAGATGTTACTCCGTTACCCCGAGTTTGAGTACGTCATTCAACGCGCACGGAACATGCTGTAGGCGTTGTGTGTATAGGGATGGAGCGGGTGAAGAGGAAGTGGTCATGAAAATTCTAATGTATACTATATAAGCGAGTTTGCACTGAAAGAAATGTTTTTTCTTCTTTTTTCTGTGTGTTTGTTAGTTTGTTTGAGGGTTGCTTTTGAAATTGCTTGTGTTGGCGAGGAATTTATGAGTCTATTATGATGTAACAGAAGAGAAAAAAAGGAAAACGATAAATATATATATATATATATAAATAAGACATGATAGTACCTCATGATGCAGTTGATCCACGCTGATGTTTACATTTTATTCATTTTTTTTTTTTGTTCGTCAAAAAAAAAAAAAAGGAAAAAAAAACTAAAAAAATGCACTCTTCTTCTTTTTTTTTTTCCTTTCCGTGTCCTAGTTTCTTCATGGGCTACAAAAAGAAATATTTTTTTTTCTCACATCTTTATTCTTGAGAGAGCTCCTTGAAGTATCAACCAAAAGGAGAACAACAATAACAACAACAAAAAAAAAGAATATTCTTTTTATATAAATATATCTATATCTATTTATTATTTACCTCCTTGGTCTTTTTGATGACTATTTCTGATCGCATTGCTGAATGGTGTGCTAATGATGACTTTGCCAACTCGAATGCGCAGCTTTGCGTAGTGAGTACCGGATTGAATGCGGAGGGCATCGCCTCTCACGTTATACGCCGCGCTCTTTGCTCTCGACCTTCCCCTAATGCATGCGTTTCATGCGTGCTTCTTCCCGATGGCACAGGCAGCCACACACTCACCCGCGTAGCCGCCGCCATCTCCGCCTCTTTTCGCAACGAAACGGAACGTCTAGTGCAGAAAGGGGAAGAAGATGCGTTTATGGATGTGCGTGTGCACGTGGCGGATGAGTCCGCCGCCCCGCGCGATCGCTGTGCCTTTTACCAAACGGGCGGTGTGGTGGTCATTGGCTGCCGAATGCTTTGCGCCGACCTCCTCCACCGCCGCGTCTCGCGGGCGTTGATTGGGGTTGCGGTGGTGCTCCTCGCCTTACCGGACGGCGGTCGCGGCTCGGCGTTGGCGTCCCTCGTGCCAGGAATGGCGTTTTGCGCGGAAATGCTCCTTCGCGGCGGTACGTGTGGGGCGTCTGCCCTTACCGCCATGGGCGTTTCGGAGGGGTCTTCCACCGGCACACACCCGATTGCTATAAATGCGATGCCATCTGCGGTAACGGGAGGTGTGGAGGCAAATGGAAACGAAGAGCCCATACAACAAGTAGCGCTGCGTCGTCGACCACCATTTGTGGTCTTGTGCGATGATCCGTCCCTGGCACGGTATCTTGTGCAGCGGCGTCGCCCCGGACAGGAGACGTTTCTCTCACAGATGCACATTGACGACATACAGCTCTACCCACGCTTTCGCTTGAGCCTTGTGCGTCACTTTGAGCGTGTGGCGAAGGAGCGTCCACTTATGGTGGAGCGTGTGGCAGTTGGGGTTATGCCAACTCTCGGCGCATTAGACACCCGCCTTTGCGATGTCCTCCGTGAGGTTGTCGGGGAATTGCATCAATTAGAGGAACGCCTCGGCTCCACCCCGAGTGCGATAAAGGAGAAGAACAGCAGTCATCACACATGCGACAACGGGGCACCGAGTAGCGTTCGGTTTCGTCTCGATAGAGCACATCATCTTTCCAAGAGTCGCCCAGCCCCGCGTTATGTGCGTCGGCCATGGCAAACACCATGGGATGAAAGCGGTATTCAACTTCGCGGTATAGCAGACACTGACGCCCTCGACGCGTCCGATAGGGGTTTGGACGATGACCTCCACGCCGCCCTCCGCGGCCATGACAACGCGTGGCCTTTTGCACGACTTGTGGAAAGTCTCCTCGACCTGCGCCGTCTGCGCCGCACACTGCCGGTGACGACGGCGGGGGAGTTTCTCTTGACGTTCGAAGCCGTCCTTGCGCGGCGCACGTCACGACGACCGAACGCTGCGCCCGATGCGCCATGGACGCTTTCGCGCCACTTTGGACAAATCGTTACCCTCGCTGTGCACCGCGTGGGGGAGGTGCAATCCACCGCCCCCGTTGTCGTCGACGTTGAGCAGGATGGGGACAATGGCACTAATCATGCTGGTAGCCATGATGGAATGCATGCGTTGGTGCATGAGGCGGAGGCAGGTGGCGTGGGTTATGGCGTGGGGAGTGGTTTCGTTGGCTCCCATCGATTTCTTCGGCCGCGGCGAGAGGAGGTGGATCCTTGTATGGAGTGCGCCACGCGTGTGACACAGAGCTGGTGCCGCGACACATTGCGACGCCAAAGTAAAAGCAAAGATAACAATCACAGTGGACCTCCATCTATGCTTCTTATTGTGCTCGGGACGCGAGCACTGCGGCGGTATGTGTGTCGATTGACACACACTTTGGAGGACTTTCAAACGTTGGAACTGAATGCCTTTGTGGCGGCGTATCAGAGTCGCTATGGTGCGGACTTGCGTCGACAGGTGACGACATCCACTGAAGAGGAGGAGGAGACACCCAAAGGCCGTGCAATGGTGCGCCGCACATGGTTTGTATGCCCAAACGACTCGGATAGTGAGGATTCTGTGCATGTCGAGAGCGATAGCGGGGAGGTGGGTGGTCATTTCTCTCAGATCCGCGAACGACCTGTGCCCTCGCAGGCCGTGAGTGCACTGCATGATGTGATTTTGAGTCAACCCCCGCTCCCCACCACCGACACAGGGGCAAATGCGATATCAATGAATGAATGCCCATCCAACGCCTCGACTGCTAAAGGTACGACGGCGGGCACAGGCTTAACGACTGCGACAGCCCCTTTACCACTGTGTTTGGAATCTGTAGGCGACGGTTTCGTCCGACTCTGCGCCGCGCCGCTCCCCTCTCACGGGATGCATGCGTCTCCGCGTGTGATGCTCGTCGACGGCGCACTTCTTCGTGTGGTGGAGTTAATTGCCCTCCTGGACGGCACACACGCGGCCCTCGCCACGCTTGCCCGCCCCAACCGCGTCCTCCTTACCGCGGGGACGCTACGCCTGCTGCGACTCATCGAATCCGCGCAAGACGCACTGCGTGTGCCGCTTCCACGTGTGCAACTCCTCTCAATTCGGGCGTTATCGCCCCAATCGGATCTTTCCGACGCCGCCGTCGTGGCGGAGCGCGAGGCGTTTGAGGGATTGGCGCACGCCAAGGCCGGCCTCGCCACGGAGCTTCTCGCCGATCGCGACGCCATCTACGCGACGCGTGCGGAGGTGGAGTCGGGCGTGGCGCACACCACACGTCGCGCGCGTCCACCCCTTTTGCCCGCACACTCCCTTCAACGTCCACTTGTGGTGTTCGATGAGCGGGAATTTCGTTCGCTCCTCCCGTACGCACTCTACCGGCGCGGTGTGGACCTCGTTCCGCTCACGTTAGCGACGGGAGACTACGTTCTCTCCCCAACCCACGCGTTGGAGCGAAAAAGTGTGTCGGACTTTGTGCAATCGTTGCTTTCTGGTCGTCTTCACACCCAATTATCGGCCCTTTCTCGGCGCTATGAACACCCCATGTGTTTGATTGAGTTTGACCGGTCCGCCCCTTTTCGCCTCGCCACGACAGCAAATGTGCCATCCACGAACCACTCCGCTTCCCATCCCTCGACACTCTCTCTCTTTGCGCGTTCGGCACGACTTTTCGCGTCATTTCCGCGAGTGCATGTGATTTGGTCCCGCGATGCGTCGCACTCGGCGGCAATGATGGAGCATATGAAGCGCACATGCGCTAAAGAGGCGATTGACCCGAGCGCGCCTCTCCTCACCCGTTCGGCGGCCGCGGCAGAGGCAGAGGATGCGGCCGCTGCAAAGGAAACGGCGCACTTAGCGGCGCGTGTCCTCTCCTGCTTCCCCGGAATCACACCAGGGAATGCGCAGGCGGTGATGGCGCTTTGTGGTTCCTTGGCGGGTTTGGCAACGATTGAGGAGACCGCACTTGCGGCGGCAATGGGAGAGGAGGCGGCGCGGAAGTTGTACGCCTTTTTACATGAAGATGTCATACACTCAATTGGGTAACGGGGTGATTTGTTTTATTTTATTTTTTATATTTTATGACGAATGTTATTGACAGTATAGGATACAAGAGAACAATAACAAAACGAAGCGATATATTCTTTTTTGTTCTTTTATGTATTCTTAGGGGTTCTAGAGGCAAGGATAGCCTTCCGTTTGGTCGTTGGGAAGAGTATACTGCCTGAGACGCTTCGTTTGATTTGTGTTGAGCAGTATTATTGTTGTTATTATTACTACTCTTTTTTTTTTTTTTTGAGAGTAATGAATGCAGAAATGAAAGGTGAAAGATGATTTAATTTATTATTATTATTATTTTGCATCATTTTTTTAAATATTATATTATCGACTATTTTTTTTTTTTTCTTGCTTCGACTAATCTGTAGATGTTCATATGTGCAGCCAACTTTTTTTCTCTCCTTTTTTCCTTTTTCGTGGTCTTTCCTTTGAAACCTCACGAGATTATTTTGTGGAGTAGTTGCAAGGGTACACAAGGACGTGTGGCACCTGATTTTTTTTTCTCTTTTCTCCTCATTCCTTTCATTGATTTCTTTCCTTACTCTATTCGTTCGTCCTCATCCCTTATTTTACACCCTCATAGAGCATAAAAATATAAATATATATTTACATATATTTGTATTATTTGTGTGCTTTGCCTTTCTTTGCTTTGTGCACACACTGTGAAGGTGGATCATAACCATTAATTCGAGGCAGACCGAAAGGAAAAGAGAAAGGCAGCAAAAACCCCTCCACCCCCACCCCCACCAAACGATTAGCACCTATCCCCGGTGACGGCGATGTCGGATCGGGATGGTCTGCACGATGGTGCGCACACGTCCCCTTCATTGGCCCCTCAAACACTTCTCCTGTCCAATCACACCACATGTAGCGGCGCCGTTGTTGATGTCTGGCGCGCCGATCATGGCGACACAGTCCGCACCTATGCCCTGCGCCGCCGTTGCCCGCTCGGCCCCAACACACACCCCGCCCTCCGTTTTCTCTCCCTTAATGATATGGTCTTTGTGGCCGTCCTCATCGCGCTGCTTGTGCCCTCCCTGATGCGCCACGTGCACCAAGTGTGGACGTGGCAAGTGATGCACACCGCGCTTTCACTCCGCCATGTGTGTGTGCTGATCAGTTGCGTGGCGGCGCTTTGGCGCGTCGTCTCCGGTCTCCACCGCACCCACGCGGAGGAGGTGACGGCGCTGCGTGGAGTTGGACTGCAATTGGCGCGTTACGACGTCTTTGGCACAATGCACTCGCGTCGGTTTATTGATGTCCGACTCATTCGTGCGTTGGTGATACACGACGCGTACTTTAGATCTCAGGCGGTCTTCTTCCTCTCCGCCACCGTGGAGGGGGAGGCGGAGCGGGTGGTGCTGTTTGAGGAAACGCTGCCGAGACTGGCGGTGCTGCTGCCGGTGCTGCGCGGGCTGCGTCACATCCTCTTTGAGGAGCCCGAGGAGGGGGTCACCCTCGCCGAGATGGAGGAGCGCGACTTGGAGCGCTCCGACGACAGCGCGGATGCGGATTCGAAGAATGAGGAGGATAGTGACGCCACGGATGGGAGTTTTTCACTACCGGGGCAATCCAACACGAATAGCTCCGTCATACGATAAGACACGGCATGGACACAAGGGGTGTAAACCACACGAGGAAGAAGATAAAGAAGGAAAAATAGAAAAGAACAAAAACAAACAGCCGCACACACACAAAAAAAAAAAAAAGAACCGGAAATGGATTTGAAAAGAAAGTATTTGTGAGTATATTGTGTACAATTCGTGCTTTTTCTTTTTTGCTTTATAGTGCGAGACGTTTTGAAAGATATGTATCGAAAGGAGAGAGTGAGAATGAATGGTGGGCGGTGGGAGTTGGATTACCTTTGCGGAGGAGATGAATTGAAAATACAAAACGAAGAAGAAGAGAGGATTTTTGATAGTTTCAGAGTGTTACGGGGTGTCACCTCAGCGAGAGACCCGTTTATTCGCATAACATTGAAAACAAATCAAAGAAAAAAAAAACAAGATATAAAGGAGCAAAAATAATTAAAAAAAGATAAAGAAAAATACTACTATTTTCTTTAGCTTTTTTTTTTTTTTTCAACCTGTCGTTGTTGCAATAGTGATATTTTTCTGTGTAAGTGTACGTTTAAATGTAGGGGCTTGATTGGATGGCAATTTTGAAACACTACAAGTTTACCTTTTATATATATATATCAAATATAAAAAAAACAACAACAACAAAAAGAAAATAAAGAAGAACTGCTAGATGGTGTGAATACTAATAAAAAGAAAGAGACGATTTGAGCGACAGCACCGAAAGGGGGAAAAAGGACAAAATGAAGAAATGACAAAGTGTATGGGTAAGTGAATAAAAAGACAAAAGAATATCTTGCTTGTATTTCTTGTTACAATCCTTTTTTTTTCTTTCCACGTTGATTTTTATGCGCACCTCTTACATTGAAGTGAATACCACAGCAAATCGTTATATATTTATGCATATATATTTACAAGACATATTTTCACAGAATTTTAATTAGAACGGCCCATTTTCTTTTGTATTTTTTCCCCAATATGAGACTTATGGTGGCATCTCCTCTTCGCTTCTCATTCATTTCCAAAACCTCCTCTCTCTCATGGATGCCACACTTCACATCCCGACGCTTTGCGGCCCATCGAACGCACCCACGCCGCACACCTCCTTTAGGCAAATCCCAATTCGTTGCCTCTGCCCGAAAGCCCAGCGCGTCTTCTTCGCCCGTTTCTCCTTCCACCAAGGCGTCAGCCGCGGGGCCAACGATGCGCATCAGTCGTTTTTATCGCACCAAACAGAAATACGGCTTTGGGCTCACCATGTACCTCTACATCTTTGGTGAATCCATGACACTGGGTGTGCTGTATGTGTTGCATAGCGATCTGTGTGGGATTGGGGACACCTTTAACTGGCTCCACGCCCTCTCGGCGGATCGCATTGTGGATTTGGACAAATGGGCACATTGGGGACCAACTGTTTTGGGATTGCAATTCACTCCGCGACTTTGGATAAACTACCTGCTCGCAAACGCCATCACCTATCCGCTCTTTTCTGTGCAAGTCGCGTTTTGTGTGGGTAGTTTTGCTGTTTTGCAAAAGATGTTGTCGCCATTCAAGCGAATTGTGGAGTGGCAGAGAAGGCGGAGACGCTCGGTGGTGCCCAAAGCGCCATCTGTGAAGAATGGTGATGTTACCAAAAAGGGAAACGCAACAAAGGTACCCAAAAGTCGTGTATCGATAACAAAATGACAAAATAAAAAGAGAATAGGGTTGTTGTTTGTTTTTGCTCTTCTTCTCTGGGAGGTTGTGGGGATTGATGGTAGATTTTGTTGTTGTTGTTATTGCTTTGTTTGGCATGCTGGTAGGTATTAAAAAGCAATCGGAAAATCTTTTTTTGATTTTTACTTTTTTTTGATTTGTAGTTTGATCAAAACAAACAAAAACAAAAACCATTTTAAGTGTGATTGTTGTGACATATGTATTTCTTGTATATGTATATGTAGATATTTTTTATTGCTTGAAACTTTATTCTGATTTCTTTTTTCTGGTCTCTCTGTATGTTTTTTTTTTTTTTTTGCATCCTGATCTGTTGCGGCATGGGTATGTTGAAAGGCGACAAAAATTGCAATTTTACACAAAAGTAGTCAAATAATTTGTTCACAGAACAGAGAATCACTTAAAGAAATTTGAGCTATTTGAATACTAACCTCATTATTACAAGGAAAGAGAGAAGGGGAAAAAATAATTAAAGTACATAGAAGACAATAGAAAACATCTCTTATTATTATTATTATTATTATTTTTGCTTCCATATAAAAATCTATACCTTTATATATATATATACATATATATATATATTGGTATCTTGAAAAAAGACTGAAAAGTAAGTAGGAATATATATTTATATATATTTATATATATACAGTTTTGAGAAAGCTATTATCGAATGGACGGGTTGATGCGTCGCGGTTCTCTCTACACCTCGGAATCTGTTGGGTCGGTTTGCTCCAACTTGAACTGTCCGCACCGTGCGGTGGCAGAAAAGGAGCGTTACAGCTCTCTTCAACTCGTCGCCGCCAACACGGCCCTGCAGGAGAGTCGAACGCACATCTCGCAGCGTTGCGAGTGGCTCGAGTCGGAGCTACAGGCGAAGGAGCACCAGCTGCAGCAGTTGGACGCCATGGCGCGGCGTGAGTCGGACCGGCGGGCCGCGTTGGAGAGGGAATTAGAGGAATGGAAACGCCTCACCGAAAAGAGACGTGTGGAAAAAGAACAGGTCATCTCAGCGCAGTCGAGAGATCTCTTGGGGCTGAAGGAGGAACGGGACATGCTGATCAATCAGGTGATGGAGTTGCAGTCCACACTGAATGATATCATCATGTCCACAGAAACGCAACAGCGCACTTTTCAATCCAGAGAGGAGATGCAATTAGCGTCAGGCGTGGAATACATGGTTCCATACGAGAAGAAGGGACCGCAGCGTGATTCACGACACCAACACGCATTTCCAAACGAGTATGATGTGTACATGCAGTCCCATCATTATCATTCCCAGCAGTATGATACATTAAAAAAACCAGAGCATCATCATCCGTATCCATATTCGCATCATCATCATTACCATCACTACTATTATCAACAACCGTATGTACCACAGGAACTCTTTACGCAACATGAGGTGCAACAACCACGCACAAATCTTCCTCTTGTCGCTGAACAGGTCATGGCGTCTGTGACTTCCCATCCATCAGCCTCCTCTTCGTCTCTGTCGTCGTCGTCATCATCATCGGTGAGTAAGAAGGGGGGTTCTGCAAAGGCTGAACCTCTGCCAGAGAGAATGGAGACCCATGACACACCTGGGAGCGATGAAGATGTCGATAAGAAGGAGGAAGACGAGGCTCACAAACGGAGTGCGCCAACTGTACCCCCTCAAGAAATGCATACGGAAACGGCAGTGGGGATGCCGCGAGAATCACAGACGGACCCAAAGCAAAGCGAGTCCGGCCACTTGTGTGACTCCTCACGCACATATATGGATTCGACGACGCCAAGTGCGACAGCGGAAGAGGCGGCGCAGCCTCGTTCGATTGAAGGGGTGCAGGCTATGCAACAGACCCTTTCCGAACTCGCGGCACTGAGGGCCTTTCTCGACACATTGCCCCTTCGGGATTCTTAATCGCGAAACATGCATGGGTTGTGTTTCTTTGTTTGGTTGCTGTGCTTGCTGTGGATTGGTGTAACAGTCGGAAGGTGCTACGCTACCGAAAGTTGTAGTCTTTATATATATTATTATTATTATTGTAATTTGTTTCTTTTTTCTTCTTTTTTTTGGGGGGGAATTTTGACAGGTTAATGCTAAAATGAAGTCGTGTTTCTTTTAATCTTCTTTTTTTCTTTTTTTTCCTTTTATCTGTTTGTCATCTTTAATATCGTCATTTTGCTCTATTTCTTATGTTTTTTTTCTTTTTTTTTTTCTTTGAACCATAGGTAACTTTTTTAGAGTTACTGCCAAACAATTTTTAGCAATCTCGCTCCCAACCCTTTTTTTTAGCAATCAAAACCTGTTTATTATACACACACAGCAACACCAATTCACGCACTCCATTGAGCTTTTTTTTTTTTTTGTTAAGTGCCAAAACAGCAGCAACAAAAACACAATAACATCAATAGGAGAAGTACAAAAAAAAAAACAAAGAAAACAGGTACGTTGAAAATAGTTCTGAATAGAAGTGAAGATGCCTGCGACCATTGTTCCGGGCTTTGTGCCATACTTTGGCTTTATGGTCAAAGATATTGGTGCCCGTCTCGCCATTATGGGCCATTACCTCAAAACAAAGCGCCACATGTATCCCGTCATGCGGCATCAAAACGTACGCGCGTATCGTGGCATGTTACCATGGACCCAAGACTGCGCCTTCATTGCCCCGAATGCGTTTGTAAGCGGCAACGTCGTCCTTGGCCACGACGCGTGTGTCTTTTACCACGCCGTGATTCGCAACTACCACACCCGCGAGGAGACCGTCATTGGGGACCACACCGTCCTGATGGATCGCGTCTCCTTTCTAGGTCAGGTGCGTGTCGGCCAAGGCGTCTACGTTGGCGCGGGCAGCACGCTGGACTGCTGCGACGTCGGCGATGGCGTCTACATCGGCCCCGGCGCCTCCCTCGCGCTCGGGGCGGTGGTGGAGAACGGCGCCCTTCTCGCCGCCGGGGCGCACGTGCCCAAAGACACACGCGTTCACGCGTGGGAGCTTTGGGCGGGAAATCCCGCGCAGAAAGTGGCGGAGGTGACGCCGGAGCAGGCGGCGGAGGTGTCGCACCTCGTGCACGCCCAGGTGGCGGCGGGACGGGCCCACCAACACGCCCTCCACGAGCAGTTGCACCAAACGGAGGCGCTCGACGCCGCCTGGCTGCACGATGCCATCGCGGCCATGGAGCGGCAGCAGCAGCAGGTGGCGGTGAAGGTCCCGGTCGACATCCCGCTCGAGGCGAGGCGCTTTCTGCAGCCGCGAGTGCACATGCGGCGGCCGGAAATGCATATGCGTATGTCGTACCCCGTCAATCGCGTCGCGCCGTGGATGCCAAAGGCGTCGGACCAAACAGCCAACGCGTAGTGCACAAGCATGGAATGGGAGAGGCTGTTTCCAATTACATTTCGTTGTTCATTTATTTATTTGTTGTTGTTATTGTGCAGTATGGAAAGATTTTATTTTTACGTGTGTGTGTGTGTGTGTGTGTGTGTGTATGGGGGTGTTAGAAAAATCTGCGGATTAGGAGTACTTGTCGTTATTAATATTGCTGTTATTATTATTATTATTCGGAATCTCTTTTTTTCTTTTTTTTTAAGTGGGAGAAATGGGAGTCGACAAAAGGAAGTAGTATGGGACACAAGGAAAGAGAGCGAATTCTGAGTGCTGTATCAGCACGAACAATAGGAAGGAGTAGAAAGTATAAGTAAAATACAATGCCGATACTCATACATATTTTTTGTTTTTTTCGTTTACGTGTACAATGAAAAAGTTTATAGGAAAAAATCCCACAATGAAAAGATGAAGAACAAAATGAAAATGCTAAATAGAAGAAGTGAAAAACCAACCAACCAACAGGAAAAGCAACAACAACAAAAGGAAAGCGAAAGACTGCATGTTGTGTGTTATTTGTGTCCTTTTTTTCCCCCTCCCCCGTCTGTTCCATTTACATTATTTGTGGTAGCGTTATCAGATGTGATTGTTATGATTCTCATTGAATATTTCATGAATGAAGCTTTTTTCTTTTTTTCTAGTTTCTGAAAAAAGAGTCTTTGTAAATGTTCAGAACAAATTTTGTGTCATTTATTATTTATTATTACCTTTTTTTTTATATCTATTTTTTTTTTTTTTACTTTTATTCGTGTGTGTGTGTGTGCATTTTAAAGGTTAGTTTTTCTCTTTTCTTATTATTTCTTTCGGTATAGAAAGGCGTATACACATATATATATATACATATATTTTGTTTATTTTATTTTATTTTATTTTTGATCTGCAGAGTGTGGGATATGCTTCAGTCTGTGTTTTTCATAGGATTTATTTTCTTTGCGTGTTTTTGGATTGCGCGTTTGTGTGTCGTGCCCGACGCATCGATACCGGACACAAAAATCACCGATGAGTGGATGCAGCGTACACATCAACTTCCCATTCATCAATGGTACAATGAGACGGCCAAGAATGTCGTCCTTCCGCTTCGTGCTTTGCTTTTTGAGGCTGCCGCGCATTTGGAATCTATGGGCATCATGAATCGTTCATGCTTTTACGTTCTTCCTTTTGTCCTTGTTGGTTTCCCATGTATTTGGATGTGGTGCTATGAGTTGGCCAAACTCGTGCTGAGGTCGGGGGCGGAACGCGAGCAATCCTTGGACCATGTTTTACCGGAATGCAACACCCTAGAAGCTGCCATTGCGGAGGAGGAGAAAGTATCAAAGGTTTGGATCCAACATCGTGGTCGATTGGCAAATGTGGGTTGTAGTGTTCTCTTTATGAACTTTATTCCTCTCTTTATGCTTGAAAATCACACCTTGCGTCCGTTATCGCTTGGTGTCGTGTTGGGTTTTGGTGCCCTTTACGCCTTGTTACGAAATGAGGACACTTTAATTTTGCCCTCTCCTTTGCCGTTTGATGAGGCTCTCCGCGCACACGATGGGAGGTTTTTTGATGTGACCAAACCCGCCGGAACTGTTGGGAATGTTTCTTTTTTTAAAATGCGTCAAACGCCAACGTCAGTATACCTTTGGCTATTTGTGGTCTTTTGGTGTTTGGCCATGACGTTGGAGCCGGTGTTTTTGTATGCCGCTCCAGCTGTTGCGGTGTGGGCTTTGAAGGCATCATATAATCGTCGACTCCGACATGTTCTTGCGCGGGAAATGGTGCAACCCTCTCCCAACGTGAAGGTAACGGTGCCGTTTGTGCGTATTGGATTATCCTTTTACACGGATAAACAACACATGTATCGAATCATGTCCGCGTTAATTTTGGGGATTTTTTTGGTGTGTGTGGCACCATTTCTCGTCTTCTCTTTTCGTGGTACCACCTCTGAAGATGTGTGGAGAATTACCCAACGCGTGCTGCCGACTCTTTCACTGAAAACGGGAATCCCTACTACAGCAAATCTCACCACTTTCTCGGTAACGGGGGCAACGGAGACGGGAACGGGGAGCTGTTCCTATTCTCCAAACTCATGGTGCCCCGTACCGGTTGCCAATGTTTGGTTTATTACGGAATATTATGGCATCATATCGTGGACCAACGTGGCGGAGTTTGTTGTGGAGACCTTTTCCACATTTACAGGTGAAAGAGAAATGGGAGCGGCGGTGTCTTTGTTTCAGAACACAACTATTCTTTGCGTGGGGTGTGCACATGCCATTCCACTTTTTCTGTTCTTCGCATGTGGTGGACGCGTTCCCCCCGTAGTCTTTGACACCGCACAGGGTAGGAGACGCATTTTGCAACAAATGGACAAACAAAGACACCTAAAAGGTCGACAACACACATGTGGAGAAGATGCAAAGGAGCACAAGGTGCATCCTACGAGTGAAAGCAATACAAGTGGCACTCCAAAAGCGAAAGCAAAACATTCTCGATCCACTGTTATGACGATCCTATCACGTGAGGAGTATATTCTTAAACAGGTCACATTTTTTTGTTGGTTTTTCATTATCAGTGTGATTTTATGTGGAATTCTAACGGTTTCTCGTGATGATGTTGGAAACCCCCGTTTCGCTGCGCTTGCGGTTCCCGTTGGCGCTCTTCTCACGATATATGTTATGCGCTATGAGTTGCGACGCATGCGACCCGATATCTTTGGCAAAGGCACGGAGGAAAATACGGTGCGTCGAGCTTTTCCTCCCCATAACCCGTTGCCTGAGCGAAGGAGTGATGGTTACTGTCTTTTGGCGTCCCTTTTGGCGATGGTGTTGTCTTGTTTGGCTTCCACACTGCCATACGCGCCACTCTATCGCACAACGCTGCGCATTGGGAGTATTTTACTTGTTGCCTTTACATTTTTTATTCCCGATTGGTTTTCCCATTCAAGGTATGCGTATACAGTGTGGGCAATTTTACTTGTTATCTTTATGCTTGTATTTAGTCAAGCGAACACTCTCCTTGTGGAGGCAGTACAAACCGAGTGGATTACCATTTTAGCATTCTGTGCGATTATTTTGCGTGCGGGAGAAAATCTCTTTCGTATGGCACTAACCCCTGAAAAGATGGAACTGTTTAAGAGCACAAAAGGTGAGGAGGAATGAAGTGACACACCATCTGCATAGGTTTCGGACCTTTTTTTTTTTTTTTTTCTTTCTCTAGTGTATTTATATATTTATTTATTTACGTTTATTTATCTGTTATTATGAATACCTCGGTGTTTTGTTGTGGTTTTGCCTGTTAAAAAGAAAATTTTCTGATTTTTGGTAAAGAGGATTTCTAAAAAAAGTAACAACACGAAAAGTGGAAAACAAACAAACAAAATCGAGTTGTTGTTTGTTATAATATTATCAAAATCAACAATTTTTTTTTCTTGTTTTCTTCACTTGGTCCTTCATATCTGGAGCAATTTATTTACTTATTTATTTTTCTTTTTGTTGCTTTTTTTTTTTTTTTGTGTGTGTGTGTGTGACGCAGAAAATTGGTAAGTCTTAAAAACTCAAATATTTTCATTTTTTTGTATTTTTCGAAAAGGAGTGTAAAATATGAAATTTGACCGAATAAGAAAAAAAAAAAAAAACAGCACGAAGAATTATTATGAATCTATACATATTATATATGTATTTATGTATTTGAAGGTTAAAATATGTGAATGTTAACCCATCATCTCACATTTTTACCAAGAAACATCAACAACAAAATATTTTCTTCGAAAAACGAAAAAAAAAAAAGAGGAAAGAATAGAAAATAATTTCCAGAAAAGGAATTTAAAAGCCATATGCGGAAAGAAGCGTCACGGAAGTAAACACCAGCTAAGAAAAGTTTACGGCTTTCAAATATGCGATCTTGAAAAATTCGCGCTGCCTTTTTTTTTCTCGCTTTTTTTATGTGTTTTTTTCTGTTTGCCAAACCGCAAACTCATGTCTGGATGAAAATATTCGTTTAAGATTTTTTTTTTGTCGGGTTATTGAAGACTTTGAGCAGAGAAGAAAAAAAAAAAGAAAAAAAATTTCCTTGTTTCTGTTTTTTTTTTTTTTGTTAACGTTTCTGACAGCGGAAGAAAAGTGATGAAAACACAATCCTTTTCCTATTTGAAATAACCAGATTTTTTTATTATTATTTGGGGGTGTCTATCATATATGTTTATTTCTTTATATATGAATGTATTTTTCTTTTTTATGTTTTTACAAAAAAAGAAAACAATAATAATAATATCGAATATCAGCCCGTGGTCTACTATATTGTTCTTTGTTAAAAAAAAAAGCACCGATATTTTATCTTTTGATAAAATGAATTTGATTGAACTCTGTAAAGCGAAGCAATAAGGGAAATTCAACACAACAACCAAGACAAGAAAGAAAAAAAGAAGAAGAAAAGAAGGATAGTAACCTAGGTGGTCCGATACGTAGCCATGCAAACTGAAAAGGACTCCTCCCCTTCAGGTGCCATTACTGTTGTGACGTATAATTTATGGGGTATCTTTAACTCCAAACATCGCGCCGCTCGCATGGCGCACTTCGCGAGCAAAGTGGGCCGTTACGATGTGATGTTACTACAAGAGCAATTCTCCGAAAAGGACTTTAACCTCATCATAAACACACTCCCGTCAGAGGTGCGTGAGAGTCGTTACTTTCGTCGATTCCCAAGTGCCTTTTACGGATCTGGCGTGGCTGTTATATCGCGTTTTCCCATTAAATCCGCTTTGTTTTACACATATCCACTGCAAGGCTTTCCCGAACGTGTGTTACACGGGGATTACTACGCCAACAAAGGGGCCGCACTTGTGCGTGTGAATGTGCCTATTGGATCCTCAAACAAAGGGACCGAAGTGTTTCGTGAGGTGCTTCTCTACTCCACCCATCTCGTCGCCGTGTATGAGAAGAGCGCCAAACTGTTGGATTGGCGTCATGAGTTATATTTAACGGTCCGCCTGAGTCAAGCCGTTGCCTTGGCAGATTTCATTTGTGAAACCTCACGCCCAAGTGATGCGATTATCATTGGTGGTGACTTTAATGCGACGCAGCGTTCCCTTGAGGTGCAGGTCATGCTTATACTCCTCCATCGCCGCGGGTATCTTTTGCGCAGTGTGATCCCCTCCCCAGCCGCCGCGCACCACACCCAATTGCCCTCCCACGAATTACCTCTCCTCACCTTTTCGCACAACAACGTCTTCACCACCACCGAGGAGGGTTGGTTGGTGCAAGGCGGAGATGTGCCCCTCCAGATTGATCACCTCTTCTTCACTCCCGACACATTGGACCTCTGCGCGTACCCCGACTGCCCCGACGCGGCGGCGGACTTTCCTTTCTTCACCCCAACCGAAGACGGAGAACACCCGATGGGGGTGGTCGTGTTTACCCGACCCGAGGTGCGCCTTTTTCCGCCCCAAACGTTTGCTCAACGTTGGGGTCAATCCCTCGCCGCGCATGGGCCGTGCCCGTGGTTGCGTCGCCTCGGCCAATGGTGTGCCCAAACGAGCCCCAAAGCGTCGGGAAAGGCGCCCATGACGTGCTGTCCCATGTCGGATCACTACGGGGTGGCGGCCCGACTCCGACTTCGGGAAACGAACAGCGCAGAGCGCCGCGCGCACGCGGATGCCGATGTCCTCCTGTCGGAGGCGGAGGAAACGGTGATGCGGGAGTCCGCCGCCTTTCTCCACGCCTCTGTGCGGCGCTATCGGGCGGGAAGTCGGCTCTGTCTGCTGTCCGCCCTCCTCTCCGCCGGGGTGGTGGCGGGAAGCGCGGGGGTGCTGTGCGGCCAACGCCGACGGGCGCGGCAACACACGGCGCGGGTGTTGGAACGGGTCTACGCCTTGGCCACCCTCCGCTCCGCCGCGGCCATCACAGCGGGCGGACAGGACGCCACAAGAGGAGGGAACGTTTGGGGTGCCGCCACGCGTTGGATCGGGCGAACCCTTCAATGGAACCGTTCGCCGACCACAAATGGGACCGTAAGTCCACATGCGAAGCCCAACACATCCACTTCGGTCTCGGCCGCCGTCTCCCCGGCAGAGGGGGTGGGGGGGTTGGAGGACACACTCGACTTTATCGCCATCGCCGCTCATGTGCATTCGGGGAGTGTGTTGAGTGCGGTTCAGCCATTAGTGACATTTGTTGGGGCTCTCGTGAGTGTGGGATCATTGGCCATTGGGGTTTTACAGCGGGCGGCGGATGCGAATGTTTTGGAGGAACAAGTCCGTCGCCTAAGACGCGATGGATTTTAATGGACATGTGCAAAGAATATATGTATATATGTATATATATATATATATACATATGTATCTGAATTAAAGGATCTTTGGGGAATATGGGGAATCGGAAAACAACAACAACAATAACAAAGTAGTCACATATATATTATATGTTTATATATATTTTTTTCCTTTTCCTTTGAAAATTAGCAGAGAAAAGTAAAGTGAAGTGAGAGGGTGATAGAATGGTGGAACGATACCTACAAAAATATACTCAACGGAGGAGTTTTTTTTTTTTTCCTTTTTCTTCTTAAAAGAAGAAAACAAAAACAATAAAAAATGTTGTGAATGGAAGTAACAACGAGTTTGACAATCTAAAAGCAACGATGGAGAATCATTCAGTTGACCAACACACAAGTGGATCGATCGATGAATTATTGAATGAGGTGGTTGTGTACATGATTCGCTATGCAAACAATTGGACCCATTCAACAAGAAAAAAAAAAAAGGTGGGAAGGAGAAAAAAAAAAAAAATCATTTTTATGTTTCCAGTGATGCAAACAGAAAACACACGAAAAAATACTTATACAACAAAACAAACAAAGTCAAAGAGGAGACGACAAAAAGGTATTTAAAAAATGGGACGATTTCCTCTTAAAAACACCAACTGAAAAAAAGAAAAAAAAAAACTCTCTCGCCCTGCACGACTTTTCCACGTTTTCCTGATCTCCTCTTTTTTTTTTTTTTCTTTTTATGCTCCATGACTCATTTTTTTTTTTTTGCTTTTATTGTTTGTAATGAGCCTTTTTTTTTACCTTTTCATTATCTTTGCTTTTTTTTTTTCTGCAATTCCTGTTGTTTTTTCGGCGTTTTCCTTCTTTTTTTTTTTTACTATTCTCTTTTTTTTTTTTTGTTCCCTCATTTTTTTTAAAATCAAAAACTTTGTTTATTTATTTATTTTTGTGTGTTTCCCAGGAATTTTTTAGACGCACACACAAATTAAAACAGAGAAGAACTTTAGAGAGGTAACCGAACACAGAGACAATTTCTCCGAAGCATAACAACAACAACAACAACAAAAAAAAAACTGTTATTATTATTTATCATTACTTTCCCTTTTTGACACCTTAACAGTTCATGCCAAAGCGACGGAGATCGTTACTACACGCGTATCTTCTCCCAATGGCGGAACCAACGCGTCGCCGTTTGCGCGGCGCATCGCCTACCACCCCGATTTCCCCCCAAACGGCCCTCAAACAGTTCCAAACGCCAACCCAAACTCTCTTCCCCCAAACGGTACACCAAATAACGGGGAACGACGCCGCGTTTGACGATTTCCCGTCAATGGATGAGACATGGCAACACGTTTCCCCTCACGCCGCGGCGTTGGATTCCCATTTGGATACGGAAACGCACACTTTTTACGAAAAAGCGGAGAAAACGGCGATACGTGCGGATTTGGAGCCCATTTTTGCACCCGAAGACTACTTTACGCGCCTCCCGCCGTCGTGTCAGGCGGTTTCTCGAGAGGCGAATTGGTTGGAGTGTGCGATTCTCCGCGCGCAGCGAAGCGAACGGTTTGGGTGCGTGTTGCCCGATCCCGCGGAGCTCACCGTTTGGAATGGAAAGGAGAAGAGTGCAGCGGAGGAGTGGGGAAAGCGGCGGGCGGCGGTGGGGACGATTGCGGCGAATTATTACGCGGCGTGATGCGTACATGAATTGTGTTTGGTGTGTGAGGCTATTTTTTTTTTTTTTGTAATATATTTTATGTATTTTATACTTTACAGAATGACATGTGTGCATACGTTTTTGTGGTTTTTTTTTTTGTTGTTGTTGTCTTCATTTTTTTCATTCTTGTTATTATTTTGCTCAAGTTTCTTTAATTATAGTGGTTTTCCACGTTTTTTTTTTAATTATTATTATTAAAATTCTTTTCTTTTTTTTCACTTTTTTGACCTGTTTTTGTACTTAAATTATTCTATTTATTATCATGTTCATTTTAATAAATGTGTTCATATTGTTCATAAATGATTTTA
Organism: Trypanosoma mega; assembly: GCA_030849715.1. Lineage (NCBI taxonomy): Eukaryota > Euglenozoa > Kinetoplastea > Trypanosomatida > Trypanosomatidae > Trypanosoma > Trypanosoma mega. The sequence goes on along the minus strand of JASANV010001524.1, from coordinate 47,052 downwards.
CATTTTCATTCTGTTTTTTTTTTTTTTTTGCTGGTTTCTTATTATTGTACTTTTCTTTTTTCTTTTTCCCTCGTTTCGTCGTTTAGTAGAAATGTCGCTGACGACACCTCACGGGTCCATTCTCCGTCCGCGCATTGTGAATGTCGATTGGGCAGTTGAAGTAATTATCGCATCGGGAAAACTCTCACGGGTTGGCGTTCCTATCGTTTCACTTGCGATAACTCTCAGCAGCGGTCTGACGTTACGTTATCGTCTTACGACAGAGGAGTTTCATCAGTGGCGTTTTACTATGGCAAAAGTGGTGCGAGATCAAATTTATTTAGAAAAGAAAAGACCCAAATCAGCGAAAGTGGTGGAAAACTTTGAATAGGGAAAAAAGTCAAAGTGGTAAAAGAAAAAAAAAAAAAAAAGTGGACGAAGTGAGCTGAAGTTTATCACAGTTTTTTTTTTCTTTTTTTGTCTGTTGCATATGCCGTCAAATTCCTTTTTGCTTTTTGGTATTGTTAGCGATCCTTCCATTCATTTTTTTGGTCTTTTTTTCGCGTAAATCGATGTTTTATGTGTGTGTTTGTGGTTGCATGTGTACATGTTTATTTATACATCTTTCCCCCCCCCCTTTGTTTTCTGTTTGTTTTCATTGTTCGTAGAAAGTACATATTAATATACACACACATCATTGCGTCTAAAAGTGCGAGTGTGTGAGAGACGAAAAGTAAACAAACCAACAACAAACAAAAAGAAAAGGGTTAATTAATAGACAAGATCAAAGAAAAGTAACAGTACCTTAATATATATATATATATATATATATATTATCACTAAATATAATTTTTGTTTTTGTTCATAGAATAAAAACAGGTCGGTGTGTATATTACAAATGCGAATCCCTGTTGGTCATTTCCTCTTTCCGATCAAACCCAACGAAGAGGACACCGCGACGAAGCGTATCCGACTCGAGAGCCACAATACTCCCATCCACGCCAATAGTGATGGGCATGAAAAGGAAAAGGACTGTTTATCCACTGCGAGGATTACAGACACACTCCAAGGCATAGTGGCGGGAATGGGTGAGGCGACAATTGTACCGGAAGTCCATCTCCACACCGGCCGCGGTGCCTCTTTTTGTTTTCTCAAAGGTTTTCTCGCCTCCGCATTGGCGACACCAACGGACACGGCTGTACCTATACCAGTAGATGCCATGGAATGGATGTGCCAACGCGTTTGTCGCATTCCACGTTTTAATGAAATACGATTAAGTAACACATGCGTCGTGCCAGTCTTTTGGGAGGAACATATCATGGAAGACTTTTCGGCCGAAATCTCCAGTCAAGCAAACGGTGCGGAAAGACTGCTGCGAAGTCGCGTGCTTGTCATTGGAGCGGGGGGAATAGGCTGTGAAGTGTTAAAAGTACTCGCTCTTTGTGGATTTCAAAACATTGACATATTTGACTTGGACACCATTGATGCGACAAATTTAAATAGACAATTTCTCTTTCGCACGGAAGATGTGGGGGCTTCAAAGGCGAAGACGGCACAAAAGGCACTTCTGGAGTGGTTTCCCGACAATACACTCCCACCCAAACCCACCATTGAGGCCCATCACGATGATATCAAGAGCCCCCTGTATGACGAGGCCTTTTTCGCTCAATTCGCCATAGTTTTAAGTGCACTTGATAACGTTTCTGCGCGTCAACACGTGAATCGAATGTGCATGCGTGGTGGTGTTCCTCTTATTGAAAGTGGAACAATGGGATACAATGGTCAAGTGCAACCCATCATATTGGGTGAATACGAATGCTATGATTGCCATCAAAAGGCAGCTGGTACACAAACCATTGCGGTTTGCACCATTCACGCTCGTCCTACGACCATGGTACATTGTGTACACTATGCAAAGGAATTGTATGAACGTCTCTTTGGTGAATCTCACTCCCCCGCAGTGAGTGGTGCGGGGGATGAGTTAGCTTTTGTGGACGCCATCATGGCGCAGCAATCCGCACACCATAGTGAGGCAACACATCATTCGTTGAATGAAGTGCAACGTCTTCGAGGACTTGCCATGTCCCTTGCCTCTTCCCTGTTTCATCAAAAGGTGAAGGAGCTACTGGCAATGAAATCGGCGTGGCCGACGCAACCGCCTACGCCTCTCGAAGACTCCCTTCTTCTTGACTTTTCAAAGCGGGCACTGAGAGAAGCATCGACGCTGACTCAGCATCCGAATCGTGATGATGTCCCGTCAGTGGAGGTATCCCTTGCTCTTTTCGTGGATGCGACTGTGCAGTGTGCCCAACGCGGTCCTGTTCGTTTGCCTTTTCGAAAAGAGGACAATGACACGGTGGATTTTGTCGCCGCAACAGCCAATTTGCGTGCCACCGTATTTCACATTCCCAAACAGTCCGTGGAGGACATTCGAAGCATTGCGGGCGCCATTGTACCAGCAATTGCTACAACAAACGCCATTATTGCCGCTGCTGTGGTCCAGCAAGCGTTTTGTGTTTTGGAACGCAGTTATCAAAGTCTACTGCCGTCAGATTATGTGAATTTTCGTTGCAAGAGGCCGCAAGTTGTCTTTGCACGGCGGGCTCCGCAAGTGCGTCGACGACGTGGTGGCTCTTGCAAGGGAACAGATTTGTTTCTTGTTCACAGTACAGAGCCGAGTAAACCTAACCCGAGTTGTATCGTTTGCGGAAACGTTTCACCAACTGTTCGGGTGGAATTGGATATGTCGCGAGTGTCTGTTGGGGCTTTTGTGCGTCTGGTGCTTGAAAGGCATACAGGCATGCTATCACCAACTATATATAACGGTTCTCGAATCATATACGATGAGGACTTCACAGATTTTGTTGATAAACGTCTTGTTGATTTCTTAGGCGTCAAACAATCACTTGAGCTGATCGTCGATGATGCTTGTCATGACGTGGAGTGGCGATTTCTTGTTCGTCATCAACCGCGTTCCTCTTTTTCTTCATGCTGTGTGATCTCCTCAGAGACGGATGGCGGAGAGGATGTCATGACTGTGGAGGGCATAGAAGAAGCCAATAGGGCGGAACAGCACGCGAAGGAGAGAAAGGCAAAGGCGGTAACTGTGCAAGAGAATGAAGCGGGTAACCATCTCGTGCCAAATTCCACAAGTAAAATTAATTCTTCTTCTAGCGATCATAATTCTGCAAAGAGCATGAATGGGAAAGTGATCCAAGCTGTTGTTGTTATCGATTCGGATAATGAGGTTGACAATAAAGAAGAGGAGATTATTGAAATTGATTGAGAATTTAATCCCCCTCTCTTCCCCTCCCGTTCAAAAAAAAAAAAAGGGACGAACACCACAAATGAAATCAAAAAGTCACATAACCATCTACGTACCTTTATGCCAGCAGAAACAAGAACAATGGCAAAATGAAAGAAAAAAAATACATATATATATATATATATATAATAATTGATCAGAACTGTTGATTACTCTTATTCAATAGTTCTCTTTGCTAATAGAGGTGCAGCGATGAAGGAAGAAGGTGTTCTGTTTTTTTTTTTGACGCGGTACCATCTGCTTTCTGAATATTCTTTATTGAAGTTCAATTTTTTTATACACACAAAAAAGTAAATAAAACAAACTGAAAGAGAATTATCTTTGCTCACATAAATTCTGTTGGATGTCATTTTATTGCTTGTCTGTTTTCTAGGATGTCATGTATTACTTTTCTTTATTTTTGCTTTATATCGCCTTTTTTTTTTTAAATACATTATACTTTTTACCCCCATTATCTTATAATTGATTTGTTTGCACAGCAACAACAACAAACAATAGTAATAGTACAGAATACCCTTTTAGAGGCAGAGGGAAATGGTATCCTCCTCCCCATTTCGACGTGTTGGCCGATACATTGGGTACACCATTGGTGGCGTTGCCATCACCACTGCAGCTGTAATGACGCCTCCAAAAGAGGCCCTTCCCTCCTCACTGCTCCCAACGCGTGTGCTACTCGAAGGGATGGGCCGTGTTGGACGCTGTGCCTATGTGAGCGGGCAAATTTTCTTAGACTACGCCTGGACCCTTCAAGGTTCAGAGGGGGGTTCCACACAAGAATTGTGGAATATGGTGCACCAACGTAGCGCAGAACGACTTGTTGTATTGGCTGAGACAAATGGTGGTCTTTATGTTAAAGCGGGGCAAATATTTGCCAATATGAGTCATGTATTACCACGCCAATACTGCACGACGATGGCGGCTCTACAGGATGCGGTGGTGAAGCGACCTTTTTCTGAAATTGTTGCTACACTTGAGCGTGACTTTGGTCGTCCTGTGAGTGATGTGTTTTCAACTTTGGACCCCATACCCATTGCCGCGGCTTCCCTTGCCCAAGTGCACCGAGGCACACTGCGGCGGGAGGGTGTGGATGTGGCTGTTAAGGTTCAATATATCGATATCGCGCAGCGTTTTCGCGGCGACATGCGCACGATTCAAGTTATGCTGAATATTGCAGGATTTCTCTTTAGGGGTTATGATTTCTCAGATATTGTGGTGAAACTAAATAGTACGGTAGCGAATGAGCTGGATTTTGAACTTGAAGCCGACAACTCTGAAAGAGCGGGACAGGAATTAAAAAAGGGTGGTTTTGGTGATCGTGTTGTGACGGCAAAGGTGTTTCGTACATACACAACGCGGCGTGTTTTGACGACAGAGTTAGTAAAGGGTGCTGTAAAGATGTCAGATCTTGCAGGAATGCAGGCCCGTGGAATTCCCCCTGCGACTGTAGCGACATGGTTGTATGATGCCCTCTCGTATCAAATGTTTGTTACGGGTTTCATTCATGGTGACCCACATGCCGGAAATGTACTTGTACATCGACTTTCTAATGGACAACCACAAGTTGTGATGCTGGACTTTGGACTGTGTACGGAACTAACGGATAAATTACGTGTGGAACTTGCAGCGATTTGGACCTCTGCTGTGACACACGATACAGCTCAATTAAAAGAGCTTGCGAAGAAATTTAACTGTGAGGATTATGCGTTGTTTGCCTCTTGCTTTCTCCAACATCCTTATGAAGTGTTTGATTCGGGCTCTCGCATATCCACTAAGGCCACACAGGAAATGATGCGTGATCATATGAAGCATAAAATGCATGAGATAAATGAGATTGTATCGAAATTACCAAAAGAATATGCTCTAGTTCTACGTAATATAATGGCAGCCAAAGCCATCAACAAGGAACTTCACGATCCCGTTAATAGGCCGCTACGCATGCTTCGCTACTCTGTTGTAGCTACCTCCAGCAGCAAGTCGTACATAAATGTTTGGGTTATGCTATTTCGAGCTTGGTGGTCCGAAATGGTTTCTACGATTTTGATGTCCTTTGCCAAATGGAAAAACCCCGAATTAGTGAAAACTCTAGATGACACCATGCAATTCCAATTATGTGGTTAAGGATGCCTCTTTTTGTCTTTAGAACATTTGGCAAAGGCGCAAAGAAAAAAAAGAAAAAACGATAATAATTTACAAATAAGCATACTAAAGTATAGTGCAAGGCACAGTGAAGAGAAAAGATAATCGAAGAACAAACTAACGCAACCATTGACGAGATGAGAATGCGGACATGAAGTGCAAAACAAACCCCCCCCCCACAAAAAAAAAAAAACAAGAAAAGAAAAGGCGAAATGATGTGCCAAACATATATTTTCCATTATTGACAGTTAAGCATATTCCTATTGCACTATGAAAATAAAATGAATTTAATCAAGGAGATATCTTTACGAATGTCACGAAATTTTGGTCATTATATCAGAGGAAAGTAATGTTGAATGAATTCTATGTCTTTTAAAAGTAGCATACGAAAGAATATTCCATGTATGCTTTATTGGTAATTCATGACCATCTATATTTTCAAAAAAAAAAATGTTTTTTTCTGTAAGTTTGTATGTGTTTTTGTTTGTACATGTGTGATGTATGTTGAGCAAAACTACCGATACTCATTCTCTTTTTTCTTTCCTTTTTTTTGTTTTGTTTTCCACGTGTATTACATGTGCTATTTGTTTTTCTATTGGTGCGGTTGTAACGTTGCTTTTTCAATCCTCTTAATCTTTTCACTGTTCCTAATTTTTCTTCCTCGCATTTGCATATTCATACCGACAAAGAAGTAATCCATTGCATACGTGCTAGACTTCCAAGCACAGGCGCCCCCAAAGTACTCTTCTTTTTTTTTTTCTAAAAGCCACTGCACCAAACACACACACCAAAAAAAAAAAATATCTCCATTTATATATATATATATATATTGAGCAGTAATAAGGCTTCAAGTTCCCACGTGACGTCACACCAGCACGCACAAAGTGATATATCCCATGCGTCGCGGTTCTGTTGTGCTTTCAGCGGGTTCCCTACTGCCGCTGCTACTGTGGCTCCTTGCCGTTGTTGTGTCCAGTGCGGTTACGGCATCCGCGCAGACGCCATGCATGTATGATGCGATGATGCGTCAGACTGGTCCTTTTCCCGTTGCCGTGCTGCGCGACGTGCCGCGTCGAGGCGGCGGTGCGTCCGCGACCTTCACCGCACTCGCGGCGGCCGATGAGACGTGGGAGCCGATTCGCATTACAACGTCCCTCGCCGACTTGGAGGACACGTCCCGTTTTTGCACGGCGGAGGCGGTGTCGAAGTTTGAATCGCGTCCCGACTTCATGGGCGGTGTGCGGAAGTGTAACAGTTATGACATCTTCACGGAGGAAAAGCGGGGCGTGCTGCTGAATGAGCTAATCCCCGCGACCATTAAGTTGCACAGCGAACGCCTAAAGGTGCAACGCGTCGGTGAAAACCTCGTTGTGCCCAAACTGGACGGCACGCGGTGTGCGCACTTCACGATTCCCGCCACACACCAAACGGATGGTGTACCAAACGCGGATAAGGTGTTATATGTGGCGGTCACACCGGGTTCAACATGGGCGACCACCTGCGCCACGCTGGGCGATGACAAGGGACGGCCCATTGCCTCCGCCATGTCGTTTGCGGCCGTACTCATTGCGATGTCGCAGGAAAGGGTGCGGACATACGCGCATGAGTTGGCGCATGCACTCGGGTTTAACTACGAGACCATGCAGAAACATGGACTTATCACGAATGTGACAGGCATCCGTGGCAAGGCTGGCGCGGTGAGTGTGATCGCTGGCGATAAGACAAAGGAAGCGGCCCAAAAACACTTTGACTGCGACACGGCACCTGGAATGGAACTGGAAGATGAGGGACAGAGTTGGTTCCCCGGCGCACATTGGGAGCGACGCAACGCGAAGGACGAATTGATGAATGCATACGTTGGAATCGGACTTTACACTGCCCTCACCATGTCATTTTTTGAGGATCTCAAGTACTACAAGGCACAATGGGGAATGGAGGAGCCCATGTCATGGGGATCTAAAGCTGGCTGCGATTTCCTGGAGAAGAAATGCATTGAGAATGGACGCAATCCGTTTCCTGATATGTTCTGCACCGAGTCGGAGTGTAATAAAGTCAGCTGCACATCGGATCGTATGTCTGTGGCGCACTGCCAGTTGGAGCAGCCAAAAAAACCCTTGGCGGACTATTACCAATACTTTGCCGATACGAACCAAGCTGGCTCACGCCTTGCGCTGACGGATTACTGCCCGATTTTCGCCGATCAAGCTTCGCTCTGCACCAATGAGAAATCTGAGGCTCTCATGTCGAAGATGGGCAGCCGTGTTGGTGGCAACTCCCGCTGCCTGAAAGGTGATGCATTAAGGGTGGACGGTAAGAGTGTTGGTGATGTGTGCGCCGAGGTGCGTTGCAACGATGACCGGACAGTGGATGTGCGTTACCTCGGCGATGACGAGTTCCACGCCTGTCCCGAAGGCGAAACGATTTCACCAACGGCAACCTTTTCCAGTGGCAAATTACTGTGTCCCAAGTATACGGAGGTGTGCACAGTGGCTGACAATGGTGCGAGCCTTGTGAAGTTGTCCTCCGACTCGGTTGCCTCGAATAACGTGAAGCCCCGCACCATTTCGTCTAATCCCCAAGTCCCGCCGACTGTGGAGGGACGCACTGCATCGGATGCAACCATTGTTTCCAATGATGGGTTAATAAATCCGGGGGATGGGGATTCTGGCTCCCGTTTGCGTGACAAGTCGCACTTCGAGGAAACCGCCTCGGAGGGGTCAAGCAAGGACCAAACTGGCCGTACGGAGAGTCGTATTGGTACTCGTTCGGATGATTCCTTTTCCGTTGCTTGTGCTCTAACTTCTTCCTTTTTTCTCATTTTTGTTGCAGGACTGGCCGTTTTGTAGGGAGTTGTGAGCAACGTATTGAAATAATGAAGCTTTTGCTTTTTAGACTTCTCTGGCGCTTTGTGTTGGATTTGCTACACTGAATTTTTTCTTTCTAATGTATACTTTTTCTATACTGAATTTCGTTTTCTTTTTTTTACCTCCCTTCTCTACTCTTTTTGGTAAACTTTTTGTTTTTTTTCGTTTGGATCTCTTTTTTTCTTTTGATACTCCTCGAATGCTGCTGTTATCTTTTATTTTTATTTTGTTTCTTCCTGATGGAAGCGGTAAAAGAAACGATAATTGCGCTAAGCATTAGAGAATTTTTCTTTGTTTGGGGGTAATATATATATATAGATATAGATATATGTTTTGTATATATGGCCTTTTCCAAATTTCTTTTTTGTTTTACTCCTGTGAGAGGTGAATATGGTTTTCTCCAACTTCTGTAAGACACATCGATCAAATTATATATATTTATGTGTTTTTCTGTTCGTTTATATACTCCTATGCAGAAAAAAAAAAAAAAACTACCTTTTTTTTCGTGCGCCATAATCTCTTTGCATACCATCGAAAAAATAAAAGTATATATATATATACTTTTTTTTTGCTATATTGTTTCTTTTTCTTTTTTGTTTGATTGGGTTATTTTCCTTTTAATAATGTTAAAAGAATATAGTTTTTTAAAGTTATTTTACTTACATTATCTTTCTGTTGCCATTCCTTGTTGTAGTTATTTATTACTTCCCTTTCTTTTCCTTTTTCTTTCATCGCGTCTTTCCTCTTTTTTTTTTTTTTTCTCCCTTTTCTTTTTAAACCCCACACGCAGTTTTTTTTTTCCCCCCTTTTCACATTAAAATTCCTCTTCCCCACTTCCCTCCTTCCCCTTTATTCGCTATTATTTGCATCTACACATATACTCTTCCTGCGCGATGGGACCCCCGTGTCTTCTTGTGTGTGTAGCCCTTCTTTCCCTTCTCTCCCTTCTCTCCCGACCTCTCCCCGTTGTTTCCGCCGCGTCCCCCGCCTCCCTGTCGGGGCGCGCGCTGCAATCGTGGGAGTTGGCCCTCCGCGCCGCCGCCGCCATGGACGCGGCGTTGGGCGACCCGATGGAGCGGGCGTTGGCGCGCGCCGAATACGCGAGTCGGGCCGCCGCCGAGAGCGCCGCGGAGGCTGTGCGCATCGCCCACCGCTCGGGGCCGAACGCGCCGTCGTCTGTGGGCGCTGCGCTTTCGGCGGCGGCGGCGGCGCGGCGGGAGGCGGCGCACGCGGAAACGGCGGCCGACGGCGCGCGCGAAATGGCGGGAACCGTCGACGCGCTCCTCTCCGCCATGGCCCAAGGGGCGGCGCGGCTGCGGGCGGTTGGAAAGGCGGAAACTGTTGAAATAACGGAGACGGCGAGACAAACGGCGGAGACGGCGAAACAAGCGGCGGAGACGGCGGACGGCGCCGTTTTGGCGGCCAAAGCGGTCGAAGGCGCCGCGGAGGAGGCGGAGCGGCAGCGCGACATCGCCAAACGCGCCGCGCAGCAAACGGCGGAGGCGGAAAGGAGAGGAAACGCCACACAAACGGGGAACGAGACGGAAGGAACGGAAAGGCGGGACGTAACGGAAAAGCGGAAAAAGCGGGAAAGGAGACGGGATGGGGTTTGGGTGCGAGGGGGACACACTCGTTGGGCACAGGCGGGATGGATTCTCGCGGTTATGGGGATCTTTTTGGGGTGCTAAGTGACATCGCCGACGGTACGAAACGTTTTGGGTTGTTGTTTGGATTATAGATTTGTGGTCCAGGATGATTTTTTCACCTTTTTTGTTGGTGTTTGATTGGTGTTGTGAAGAAATACACACTCTCTGTGTGCATAATTTTTATTTGTGTAAAGAAAAAATAAAAGATGATGTGCTTGCTGGATGTGATTTTCATAAAGAATAATAGGAAATATAAGATGTTTTTTTGTTTTTCTACTCATTATAATATTTATTTATGACTGTGCTTTTTTGTTCTTTTTTTCCTCATTTCAAATTCCTTTTTTTTACATTTTGTTGTATGCCTCATTTTTATCTTCATTTTTATGATGATTTTTTTTTTATGTTTTTATGTGCGTGAATTCATTTTTGCAGAAAGTGTGATTTTTTTTTTTTTTTTTGGAATGAGCAAAATGTATTTTGTGCTTTTTTTTTTGTATGTTTTGCCCTTTTTATGCTTTTTTTTTCGATTTTTCTTTCTCTCTATATATATACATATATATATATATATATATATATATTTGCACACAATTTAATTTATATACAATGTGGAATTCTCGCACTATATTTCGTTCATTTTGCTTTCTGTGCTCTTGGCTTTAATTTATAAGTTCATACGTAAAAAATCAACATAAAAAAGATGAATAACACATCAGAAGATATATTTCTATTTAGATATGTATGCTTCGGTTTCTTATTTTTGTTTTCTTGTCTGTGCTTTTGCTGCTATCCATGATTAAGCCTGCGATCATCAAAGATACGAGGGTTTTAAATTTGACGTTCTTATACAGCAATATTCAACGAGTTTTCAAAGAAAAGGAAAAAGTAAAAAAAACATCTTTTTTTTTTTTGTATTTCCTTTTTTTTTTTTTCTCGATTCCACTCTCATGAAGAAGGAATTTTTTTTTTTTAAGCATCTAATGGAATTTTACACGCGTTTCAAATACAAAAAAAGAAATAATGAGTGTTCTTCTCTAAACATTTACATACTTGACTTTTTCTTTTCTTTATGCTCTTTTTTTTTTGTTCTCTTTGGTTTAGGTGTTTATCGATCATCATTGTACCGCCTATTGCGTTCAATGAATTCTTTAGTTTGCCTTACTCGTGTTTAGTCCTATTGGAGGTCTCTTTGGTATCGATGACTTTACCTTCGACGTCACATTATTTACAGATAGCCATTGAGGCAATGGCTACATTAGCGATGGCAGATTTCAACAAAATTAAAGTGAAGTAAAAAATATGGACTAATAGGTCACGCAAATGGTCATTATTTTGCATGGACATCGAGAGCGAATAGATGGGGAAATTACTCCACAGAAAAAGTAATTACGTTTACTGTGCGAGTTCTTGGCGGTCCGTTTAAAATGTATATTAAAGTGTATTTACGTTTTATTATTATTATTATTATTATTATTATTATTATTATTTGTGGCTCTTCCTCTTTTCCGTTGTTGGTGTGGTTTTTATTATTTTTTATTTTTTGCAAAAAAAGAATATGTATATATATATAAATATATATGTTTGATCATTTCTTTGTTTTGTTTACTTTCCTTTATTTTTTTCTATGATAAGGTACCAAATCTGCGTGGGGCAAATTGTGCTGTGTTTGTTCTTCTCACTTTGAACCTCCTTTGCACGCTTTCCTACGCTTCCATCATTTTCCCCCTCTGGTCGTTTTCCTGTTGTTTCGTGTTTTGGTTGTAAATGCGACGCACATTGCCGCGCTGTGTGGCCCCATGGGTGCCCCCTCCCCGGCATGATGTGAAGGTGACGATGCCGCCCCCACCAGGCGGGGAGGTGGGCGGCTCTTTTGGGGTTTCAGAGGGCTACAGCGATCGTCTCGCGCGAACACCGTATTGGAAACGTATGGCTCTCTCCAATTATGCCCTTCGAATGCGAGAAAACGCGACGCGCTACCCGATGAGTGCGCACCGTCCGGGAGAGTATGATGTGCGTTATCTTCCCACACCATTTCCCGATTTGCTGCGCAAACGGCCGCTTCTCGAGGTTGGGGAGCCGCGACAGATTCCGTCCATACGCATTCCCGCCATCTTTCTTGTGAATCTCTATGATACGGAGGGTCAGTGTTGGATTGGGCGAAAGTATGAGACGGTGTATGTGAGCAGACAGTTTTTGCGAGAGGAGCTTTTGCCGCAGCGCTTTGCTATCTACGCCACACCCGAGGCCTACACGCTTCTTGGCCTCCCCGTTGTAGATCATGCGATTCATGAGGAAATACCAAAAACACCAAAGGAGTACAAGAAATTGCTGGAAAAGCAGAAGTATGATGAGGAGCGGTGGAAGTACTCTATTGAGTACCTTTTTAGAAAGTATGAGACTGGTCCACCCGAGCTGCTTGACCGCGCGGAGGAGGAATGGGACGGTGTGGAGGAAACGGTCTCCTCCGCAACAAAAGGAGTCACAGGCGATGGAGCCACCCAGCGCAAAGGACCGATTAAACAACGCAAGGCACGGAAAATTAAGTTGTTTTAGGTCTTATTCTCGGAATGATCAATCACATGTTAGTTCGAAAGCACTGAAAGAAAGAAGTGAAAAAAAAAAAATAAAAAAAAACAGTGTTTTTTGTTTCGTATTACATTTCTTTTCTTTTCTTTGCTTCTCTTGGCCTCCCCTTAAAAGAAAAAAATAATAATAATAAGGGATGCTACATGCTTACATGTGTTTACTATTATTACTTTTAATCTGCAGCTTTTTTCTCTTGTTTTTTTTTATTGTTTTTAAAACCATAAAACAAAAAGTAAAAAAAAATAGATCTAGCTAACTGAATATTTATTTTTATTTCTTGGTGTGTGTCTTTTTTGAGATATACCCATAAAATCTTCCCTTTTTAATATATATATATATATATATATATATATTTCTTTGTTTCTTGTTATAACTATTATTATTATTATTACTATCCTTACATTCATCGTGGTCGCACTCAACTCTGCTTGATCATGACGCTTGATACCCTTCCCACGGACCCTGCGGCGATGAGCCCGGAGGCTGTGCTTAAGGCGCTGCAGGTGAATGCAAAGCAAGGCCTCTCCTCCGCCGAGGTGGAGGCGCGTCGGGTGCAGTTTGGCACGAATGAACTCCCCGAGGATCCGCCCACACCTTTTTGGAAACTTGTACTCGCCCAATTCGAGGACACCCTCGTGCGCATTCTCCTCCTCGCCGCCATGACGAGCTTTATGATGGCGTTGTTTGAGAAAAACGCCGCGGACTTTGTGGAACCGTTCATTATCCTCCTCATTCTCATCCTCAACGCCACGGTGGGTGTTTGGCAGGAGAACCGCGCGGAAGGGGCGATTGAGGCGCTTAAATCCTTCGTCCCCAAAACCGCCGTAGTTGTGCGGGACGGCAAGACGGTGAATGTGCACGCGGAGGAAATCGTCCCGGGCGATGTGGTCGAGGTGGCGGTGGGCAATCGCGTGCCGGCCGACATGCGTGTGCTCGAACTCCACAGCACCACTCTTCGCGCGGATCAATCCATCCTCAATGGGGAGTCGGTGGAGGCGATGAAGCAAATGGAGGCCGTTGGGGGCCGCCACGATCGCTTTCCGGCGAGTATGGTGTACAGCGGAACGGCCATTGTGTATGGCAAAGCCCTCTGCACCGTCGTGCGCACCGGCGCCTCAACAGAGATTGGCTCCATTGAACGTGATGTACGCGAGCAGGAGGAGGTGAAAACACCATTACAAATTAAACTGGATGAGTTTGGCGTCTTGCTTTCCAAGGTGATTGGATACATATGTCTTGCCGTTTTTGCGATTAATATGGCGCGTCACTACGCCACACATGTGCCAACACCAAATGAGGCATGGCATGAGCGTTACGTGCAGCCCACCATTCATTGTCTCAAGGTGGCCGTGGCGTTGGCTGTCGCTGCCATTCCCGAAGGACTACCGGCGGTTGTAACGACCTGTCTCGCCCTTGGAACGCGTCGCATGGCGCGACATCATGCCCTTGTTCGTGATTTACCAAGTGTGGAAACACTCGGCCGCTGCACAGTTATTTGCTCAGACAAGACAGGAACACTGACGACGAATATGATGTCTGTACTACGTGTGTTTACCTTGACCTCCAAGGCCGCACCATGTGTGTATGAATTGAAGGATTCACGCTTTAATGTGATCCCTGACGCCGTTCGCTGTAAAGGCTCCGCGGCCTCAAATGCCATCCTCACGGATGGAGCGTTGAATATGCTTTCCACCGCCGCCGTCCTCTGCAATGATGCCTCGTTGCACTTTAACACCACAACAGGTCAGGTGGAAAAAGTAGGAGAGGCCACAGAGGCGGCACTTCTTGTGATGGCGGAGAAATTGGCGAATCGTACCAATACATCCTCACACATCAACGACTTTCGTAAAGAAGCGGAGGAGAAGTGGACAAAGAACACCACCCTGGAGTTTACACGACAACGCAAGTCCATGAGTGTACATTGCTCTTCTTCTTCCAATGCGAAATTACACAGTCTCTTTGTGAAGGGTGCCCCGGAGGAGGTGTTACGCCGCTCTACACATCTCATGAATAAGGATGGGGAAGTCATCCCCCTTACACCGACTCTCCGTGCGCGTGTGATGGAGGAGATTGATGAGATGTCCGGTAGCGAGCAGGCGTTGCGTTGTATTGGTTTCGCCTTTAAACCTACACGTCCAATAGGTGAACTTCAATTGGGTCAACCAGAGTTGTTTGAAAAGGTAGAGTCGGATTTAACTTTTATTGGGGCATGTGGTATGCTTGATCCTCCACGTGATGAGGTGCGTGAGGCGATTGCCAAGTGCCACTCCGCCGGTATTCGTGTGGTTGTCATTACCGGAGATCGCAAAGAGACGGCGGAGGCGATTTGTCGTCAATTGGGTCTCCTCGGCGCCAACGCGACGGGATTGAGTTACACTGGACAGGAATTTGACGCCATGACGGCGGAGGAGAAGCGGCACGCGGCCATCTCTGCTGTCCTCTTCAGTCGTACTGACCCGTCCCACAAGATGCAACTCGTCTCCCTTTTGCAAAAGGAGCGACTCATTTGCGCCATGACTGGGGATGGCGTGAATGATGCCCCGGCGTTGAAAAAGGCAGATATTGGTATCGCCATGGGAAGCGGAACAGAAGTGGCTAAAGGGGCTAGTAAAATGGTTCTCGCAGATGATAACTTTGCTACCGTTGTGAAGGCCGTTCGAGAAGGTCGAGCTATTTTCAACAACACCAAGCAGTTCATTCGTTACCTCATTAGTAGCAACATTGGTGAGGTCGCGTGCATCCTTGTAACGGGTCTCTTTGGACTCCCCGACGCGCTCTCCCCGGTGCAGTTGCTTTGGGTCAATCTCGTCACAGATGGCCTTCCCGCGACGGCGCTCGGCTTCAACGCACCCGATCCCGACATCATGGAACAACAACCCCGACGTGTAGAGGAGCCGATTGTGAATGGTTGGCTCTTTTTGCGGTATATGGTGGTGGGCACATATGTGGGCCTCGCCACCGTGGCGGGATTCCTGTGGTGGTTTCTGACCCACGGGTTTACGTGGAACGATTTGACTACATACGCAAAGTGTACCGATATGACTCAAACAAAGTGTGCCATCCTCGCCGACCCCGAGACGGCGCGGGCGATTGCACTTTCCATTCTCGTGGTGGTGGAAATGGTGAATGCACTAAACGCACTCAGTGAGAATCAATCCGTCGTGGTGACGCGTCCCTCCAGTAATATTTGGCTTATCCTCGCAATTCTCTCCTCCCTGCTTCTGCATATTGTTATTATGTATGTGCCATTCTTTGCGGCGATGTTTAACATTGCCCCACTCGGAGTGGACCCGCAGGTGGTGAAGCATGCGAAGCCATGGAGTGTGCTTATTCCCACCGACTTTGAGGACTGGAAGGCGGTCATGGTGTTCAGCATTCCGGTGCTGTTTATTGATGAATTGCTAAAGTACATCACACGTCGCACAACACAGCACAGTGCGTTACACACCAAAAAGACGAATTAGAGAATACAATACCGTCATGATATGAGATCTGAGGGGAGAGAGAGGAAGAGGGAAGAGAAGGACAAAAAAAAATAACATAAGTAAATGAATCGATGGAACAAGGAAGCAAACAAACAAAAAAGAAAAAGAAATGTGATGTGATGTGGAAGTTGAGATTAAAAAAGAGAAATGCTTTTAAGTCAAAAAGGCAAAGGACACATACATACAGAAGGAAATAGAGAGAAAAGAATAATAATAATAATAATAATAGAGGGATTCGAAGTAAAACGCAGATTTTGACAAAAAGTCTCTTGTGAGAGAAATAGAAGAGATCATATTCGCAAGACAAAAAAAAAAAGAAGAGCTTTATTTTTTCATTTTTTTTTTTTTACTATTTGGTTTCTTGTTGTTTATTTGTTGCTTTTTCCATTTTCACTTCCTTATTCTTCCTCTTCTATTCACCTTTTTGTGTATTTATGCGAATTGCCACTGCATCATTCATGAGCACGAAAAAAGGAAGAGGGAAGAGAAGTGATGAATATTATCCTCACATTCAAATGGTATCCATCCATTGATGGGCTTAACCGGTTAGCCAAGGAGCAAAAAAATTTGAAAAGAAAAAATGGATGAAAAAGAAAAAAAAAATGGAATGTGTAAAAAAAAAAATGGAGGAAAGAGAGGAGACCCAAAATAAAATAAAAAATAAGAAAATCAAAGAAAATGTACCCCAACTAGAAAACCTATCACAAAAAAAAAAAAAGAATTCAGGTAAGAGCTGTTTGATAGCAATGTTTCAAAGCTGTGAGAAAGAATGAAACAGACAACAAAAAAATGAGTCAAACTTCAGTTCGGCTATCGGTGCAACAAGAAATGGAGAGTTTACCTAATTGAACTGTTTCAAACAAATGGGGAGTATGAAAGCAAAGAGAAGGGAACTGTGAGAAGGAAAAGAGGATTGTTGAGGCAATTGAGAAAAACATGACATTTTATTTTTTTATGCATCTTGTGTGTGTATATCAACATGTGTGACTTACGTGGATGTTTTTTTTTCTTTTTCTGATGGTATTACTTTTCCTTTTCTTTGTACTTCTCCAAAAAAAAAATCTATATCTATAAATCTATATATGTATATATCTTCTCTTAACTATTATTTTGTTCTTCTTTTATCATTAACACATAACGGTCAAAAATGAACGACTAAAACAATACAATAGCAAAAACATATCTATATATATATATATATATATATATATATATATATTATAGTATACATCTTCAAGAATATTTTTAGGTCTACTATTATCCCGATTGTGTAGCAATGAGCACTTTAACAAACTCTCCAGTGTACAAACACATCTTTCTCCCTCTCCGCACGCATCCCACACTCGGCATGTGTGTGGCCACGGGTTCCCTCAGTGCGTTGACGTATTGGTGGTACGCCCGTTCCACCCGCGCCATTTTGCAGCGCACACAGGAGAGCTGTCACTCCATCGCCACCGCCGCCTTTGAGGAGAGTCGGGCGGAGTTGAAGCGGTTGGAGGACGGATGGGCGCGTGATATGCGCGCACGGGACTCCACAGTGCGACGACTCGAACTACAAAACGTGGAACAGACGCGAAGCATTGCGCGATTGGAGTCCGCCATGAAATCGTGTCTGGCTAGTCCCATTCCACAGGTGCCGGAGTAGTGGGAAACACGAACCAAAGAAAAGGGAAGGGAAGAATCCTTCACACGTGGCAAACGGAATAATCGACCAAAACAGGAAACACGAAGAGGTCAAATAGGAGAAGAATGAGGCATTGAGTGGTTGAAGGAAATAGAAGCATTACTTTTGGAAAAGGGAAAGACAGGCGGAAAGATCACACAAACGGGCAAATACACGAAAAAAAACATGTATGCATACATTTATATATATATATATGTATATATGTATATGTCTTCTTTTTTCGTTGTTCCCTTACAGTTTTGTGAATTGGTGTGTAGGAATTGAATTTGGGGAAGTTGAATGCGCAAAGAGACCAAAAGAAAACATTAATGTTTTTTACTTTTTTGTTCTGATGATGAAGTTAATGATTTGTATTTTTTTTCTGAGGTGACAATAACAAAAAATTATTTTTTTTAAGTGATTATTTTTGTCTTTTTCTTCCATTTTATTCTTTTTTTTTTTTTTTGATCTTCTCTCATGAAAAAAAAATGTCCTTCTCTATCATTAGGTGGATTAAAGAGGAGTTTTTGTGAGTATAATTTTTTTTTTCTTTTTCTCCTACTCCCACCATAGATCCGTACATTACCCTCTCCTTTCTGAACCAAACAGACAAGAGTCAAATATATATATACTCATATATATATATATATATATATATATTATTTTATAATGCCAAAAGATAGAGATGTTTGGGACCCACCAGAGGATGTAAAGCCGATGGAGACGCCCCTTTCCGCCTTTAAGCAACACTTTCAGGACCGCGCGGTGCTCGTCGGCAGAGACGGCACGAACGCCCAACTCGTGCGTTTAAAACACCTCAAACCCATTCATTGGACGCGTGAAAAGGACAAGTCGGAGTCCGAGGCGGCGTCGCATCTCCCCATCAAGAAGGCGGTACCTCCAATTCGTCGAAAAGGTTCCCTTCGCGGCATTCACGCCCCCGATGAGGTTTCCCCCGCGGTTTGGCGACCGCCTCCCCGTTCGGGTGCGTTATTGTCTCATTCCTCCCCCAACACGAAGGTCCACGTCCATCCGTTGCGAGGCGACGGGGTGTCGGACGCCGCCCTCAGCGCCCCCACGCGATTAGATCTCTCGCCCATAACGGAGGGGCCGTCGTCCTCGTCCTCCGCGGCGAACGCGTTCCGTCTCGGCAACGCCCACACGCACCCCAAACGACATCACCGAAGTCCCCGAAGTCCCCTTAGCCCAACGCGCCCATGCACCCCCGAAATCCTCTCCATCGAGGCGGTAGGGAGGGAGTGGACGGGCACCGCTCCCCCACGCGCCGATGCATCGCTTTGGGCGGAAAGGGAAGTGGCGGCGCGGCTTCCCATCACGCGCCTTCCGCCCCGTCGCCTAAGCGGTGCGGCGGACCTTTTGCCCAAACCGCGCGAAGTGCCCACAGCCCTCGAGCCGACCCGAAACGGGGAGACCCCGCGCACGGAGGAGGAGGTGGTGCCAATGTATAAACCAATCGGACTGCTCCTCCCCAACTACGCCGGGAGGGGGAGGTGCCCCCCTCGCGCCCCGTCGGCGCAAACAAAGCGGCCGTCCCCGTCGGGACCACGCATTGGACCGCGTCCCGTCACGGACGACGCGGCGCGTGCGCGTGACACACACGAAACCAAACGAAACGGCGCCCGCCCCGCGCACACCTTGACGGGCGTGGATGCGCGAAACGTTTCCCCTCCGTTATCCCGATTGACGCCGATGTCGGGCCTTCATGGGGAAACGAGTCCGCCAAACGATACGCACTCCACAAGTGACACAACGGAGCGGTCGGAGGGGCACAAGAGGCCCATCACATACAAACCGCACACATTGGAGGAGTACAGACATGTGATGGAGGCGGTGGCGAATATGAAACGTGGCGGACTCGGCCCCGCCGACACGGATGCGCAGCGCGAGGCGAAGGAACGCATGACGCGACAGAAAGCATACGGCACCCGCGTGGAACGTCAAACCGCCGAGGAGTTACAAAAGAAGTTACAGCAACAGCAACAGCAACAAGATGAGGATGGGGAGGCGGAGCAGGAGGAGCGCGGTTTGCGCCATCCGGTGACGATTAAACAGCCCCCACCACTTGAGCGTATTCAGGCGAAGGAACGGCGGCAACGGGCGTTGGCGTACGCCCGAAATGTGCCCAAACCGGAAATGGTGGGGTCGAAATCAAACACGGCGGAGGAATCAAATGATTTGGGGACGTCACCTGTTCGACGTAAACCGCGGGATGAGGCGGCGTGGCAGCGGGAGAAGCACATTCACGATTTGGAGGCGAAACACCAAAGTGATAGGGAGGCATTAGCATTTGTCAAGCGACAGTTGGGACTGTGATAAAAAGAAGACAAAAAAAAAGAGATAAGGGGAGGAGAGGGGAAACGCGAAGAAAGGAAAAGGATAGACAGAGAAGCAATGATAAAGTGATTTCTTTGTTTTTCTTTTTTGTCATTTTCTTTTTTTTTTCTGTTTTCTTCTCGAAATGCATGGTTTTATATTGTTATATCTGCACTTTTATATTCATCTATATCTCCTCTAGGTGATTATTTTTTTGTGTGTTTTTACATTTCCTCCGAACGAAATGAACTTTTTTTTTTTTTCGAGGAGCACAACAAGTAAAGTGGCATCCCAAAGAAGACTTTACTAAGAGAAGGAGAAACACACGTATGTAACATTGATGGTTAATTTATGACCTTTTCTCCTTTTTCTGATTCTATTCCAGAGAAAACACACACGAAACAAGGAGAGAAGACTTTTTTTTTTTTTCTCCCTGGATTGTAATCTTTATACAAGTTTACATTTTTTGTTTAATTTTATACTTTATTAGACATTTTTGTTTTCCTTTATTGGCGTTTCGTACTCATTCACTACGTTTTTATATGCATATACATTTTTGGTTTTATATTTATGGCATGTTTTTTCTTTTTGTTTGTTTGTTTCCTTACTCGTCCTCTGTTGTTTATAGTTTGTAGGATTGTAAAAGATAAAGGTAAGAACCATAGTACGATATATATATATATATATATATATATATATATATACATACATTTCATTTTAGTGTGAGTTTGTGGGTATCTGTTTACTCCACTTTTCAAAAACCAAAAAAAAAATCCCTCTTTACGCGTGCTTTATTGCAAATTGAAAACACACACACAACCCAAAACCAAAAACCAGGAAAAAAAAAACAAAAAACCCATCCATATATCTCTCCGTCCATATCATTCCATTTATCCCAAACCGGATCGATGCGTCCCGCGCGTCCCGAGTCTCGGAGTTCGTCCCCCGAAGACGTCCCCTCTCTCGTTCGTCTCGCCCTCAAAACCGGCCGCGTCGATGTCGTTCGGCGCCGCAAACATCACCTCATCTCCCAAATCACGTCCCTCGCGGATGCCATCATTGCGACCGCCGACCGCGTCCTCGACGTCCGCCGCCACGCGGACCCCGTCGTTTCCCTTCTCCCCCCCGGACGCGTCTCGCGCTGCGCGGAGCGGAACGCCCTCTCAACCGTTTCGTGTCTCTCCGGACTTCGGGAGGGGGCGCCGCTCTTCGTCGCCGCCGGCGCCCTTTCCGCGGCGGAGACGCGACACGCGCTGTCCCGCGCGCAAATCCCGTCTCCGCCGTACCACCAGCGCCTCCGCCTTCGCACCCGGCGGGACGCGGAGGCGGCGGAGACGGGATTTGCGCGCGACGTGTACGGCGTCCCCCCGGCGGCGACGAGCCCAACGCGGCCCGCGCCGAAAACGGGGGGGACGCGCGCGGAGAAGAGGCGCCCAAACGCGTCATCCCCACGCCGAACGGCACATCCACGCCGAGCGGTCTCCGCCGCGCCATCGCACACCAACAAAGCGGCGGAAAAGGGGCGGGAGGGAGTTATACGGTGGGAACTCATCTTACACCCCGACAGGGAACACACGGCACATGTGGACGGAACGAACACACACAACACGACGGAGGAGATTGGGGAGGAAGGGGGGGAGTGTGTGCTGCAACACGTGATGCACTTTCCGCCATTTGTGCACACACTCACGTTTACGTTGCCGCAGACGTCGTATGGATTAGCGCGGCAACGCGTCTTTCGGGACATTGCGGAGCCAATGGTGGTGAATCTATCCACTGCTGTTTCACCCAAAGTATGTTAATGTATTTCAGACGTTTTTTTTTTGTTTTTTTGTGCTAGTTTATGAAAAAATAAATAAATGTATATATATTTATATATAGATATATATGTTTATATATTGCTTTGCTTTTTTTTTTTTTTACTTCGTTGCTACTTTTCTATTTGTCATTTTTTGGTATTGATATTTGGGCGAATGACAATGGCTAAGTTTTTTTTTTTTTGGTGTTGTTGTTGTTTCTTTTCGTATTGTATGAAGACCGTGCAATGGGAGGTTTTTATGTCAATGAAAAGTGATGGGCTTCGCTAAATGAGTCTCTCTTTAACACACACACAAATCTTTTTACAAAAAAAAAAAGAAAAAAGATATGTATCTTCTTTTCTCTGCTTGTATAGTGGAGCAAAACGAAGGGGAAAGAAAAGAAAGAAGATGCACAAAGCAAAGAAAAAATACCTCCTATTATATCACTATATATATATATATATATATATATATATATATTATACATATGTACGTATATATATAAAAGAATGGATTCCTCTTATGTGCTTGTTTTCCATTTACTGTTCGAAATTACCTTTGTTGGGCGATTAGTTTCATATATGATTTTATTTCCCACTGCTGCGGAATAGTTTAAATAGCTTTAAACACAGCAACCAAAAACACGTTGATACTTCATGAGTCTCTACCCAAGGAGATTTTTTTTTTTTTTCTTCTTTCTCTTTCGTCCTGTCATTTTTCTTTTTTCCTCATGTTTTTTTTTTTATTTTTATTTTTTGTTTTTGTTGAGGAATTGAAAAAATGCACACACCAAAAAAAAAAAAAAAAGTAGAAGAAAGAGAAGATATACACCACTTCTTGAGGTACTTTTTGTAATAATATTTCTGATAATCCTTTTTCCCCCAAAAAAAGGAAAAAAAGAAAAGTAAAAACGCCATTTTAATGAGATGGTAACACCCCGAGGTATTGAGATTTCTCTTTATATGAAAACTTTTCTTTTTAGTTGCTATTGTTGCTGTTCGTTTCATGTTTTTTTTTTTATATTTGTGTTCATTTTAGTTTCAATTGCTCCCTTCACTAATTAAAAGCGAAGAAACAGTAAAGGAAAGATATTTTCCTTTCAAAGAAAAAGGAAAAGGAAAAAAGAGCAAATTTTTTTCTTCTCTGCACTGTTACTCGTGACGTTTTTTTTTGTTGTTTTTGTTGTTGTTGTTAAAGTTTTAAACTTTTTGCCAATTTTTTTTTGTTTGTTTGTGTGTGGGTTTTTATGCAAATGATTCAACAGACGACATATAAATAAAAAATGTAAAGGAGTCTTTCATGTTTGTTTTCAAACCTGAAAACAAAAAACATATATATATATAATTTTATATTTTTATATTTATATTTATATACTAAAGTAAAGAGAGCAGTACGAATATTACCAAAAGGAAAATAAAGCGCGGTTTAAACGCATTTAATGGTTCTTTCTGTGGAAGAATGTTTCTTTTTCAGTTTTTACGTACCTTTTTTAAACATATATTTTTTTCTTATTACTAAAAAAAAAAAACATGGGGATTTTTGTTTTGTTCGCACTTTTTTGCTTGATTTTTTCTTACAAATATGATTATTGTTCAAAAAATAAAATATATATAAAAAAAAGGTATTACATAAAGTACTATCATTATTTCGTATAATATATAGAAATAGGGGACTCTGCGCGATGTGGCGATGTCCTTCTTTACGGCAAGTGGAATGGTCCATTGCTGTGCGATCTTTGGGCGCGTTGAGTTTTACCCAACGCGGTGTCAAACTGGTGAATCCCATTGGCAAACAGGGCAGTCCACACTACGGCGTGGAGCCCAAACTCGAGGCGGGAAAAGATGTGCAACTCAAACACACGGAAATGTACGACGGCTACACCGATGACTTTGGGGTCTTCAAAGAGGGCCCTCCGACCACACTTCGATTGGAGTACATCCGCTCCCCCGATCACGGCTACTCGCAACAGGTGCTCCAAAAAGATATTTGGTCCCCTTTTCAGGTAAACGCCAACATGATGTCCTACACCCCGCTTTACTACGATTGGAAAGGGTTTAGTAGTCGAGACTATTGGGGTCATAGAAGTGGCACAAATCCCGGAAGTAAAGTCCTCCTCGGACACTACCGCCGCGATGAGGAGCGATCGTGGGGGTATCGTCTTTTTATTAATCACAAACCACAAAAACGTGTGCCTAAGTGGCTCGCCTGTGTCGTCCACTTACCTCGACGGAAGTCGTTTGTCGGTTTCTTCCTCTACGCGAATGGGGCGTATGTGGCGGAGCTCCTCACCTACAAGCAACTCCCCCGCATTGGTTATAACAAACCCTTTCAAGGGTGTATGCCCACCATTGGGCAAACCGTCGCCATAAGTGAGGTGACATATGGAAAGGAATTGCACTCCGTTGAAATGTACCCCGGACACGGCGGCGTCCTCTGCCGCGCAAGTGGGACCGCCGCGGTGGTGCTGCGCGGGTCGGAGCCAAATCTCGTTCCGTTACTTCTCCCCTCAAAGGAGGTGCGCCTCTTTGACAGTCAATGCCACGCCGTGTTTGGGCGACGCGCGGGGGTCATGTATCGACATCAGCGTAACTTTGGAAAGCGTAATGTGGAGGAAAACATGCCGCATCGACCCCGAGTGCACTCGAAGAGTAAACGTGTCTCGAGTCATCCGGCGGGGGGTGGAAATGGGGGTTCGCCAAATCTGTTGGTGCCGCTCGATTGGCGCATTCACCCGCGGAATAGTGTGAAGTCGAAGTATTGGCTCTCAGGATACATATTGCGTGGGAGACAGTACAATAAGGGACAAACTGTGGCGGATATTAAATCTAAAACATATAGCTGGGCAAACCGTGATCCGGTGTACCGCTAATATGTTGGTGCTTGTTTTTTGACACCACTTACAGATGGTGTTTGTCTTTGTTGTTGTTTTGCTGTGGTAATCTGTATACGTTGCTTATTCTCATCATTGCGTATGCATATATCTATATATATATATGGGAACAAGAAATAAACAAAAAGATTAATCAAGGGATGTAAAAATAAAAATAGAATGCATAAAAACTTTATTTGTACATATATATATATATATATATATATATTCATTTTCATCTAACAACTATTTCATCTATTTACTTCTTTGCTCTTTCTTTTTAAGGGAAGTATTATTTATCTTAGGAAGCCACTACAACTAACACAATTATCTAACAGTACTAGATATTTACACTCTTGTTATATATATATATATATATATATATATACATATATATTTATTTATTTATTTATTTAACGGTTTTTTATCTTCTTGTTTATCTTTTTTTATTTCTTCCTTCATTACCCTACTATTACTGTTATTATTCCTTTTTCTATATTATTTACCCCCACAAAATGTTTCGCCGCGCCTCCACCACTGCCTCACTGCGCGCGATGGCTCATATGTCATACGTGACGCTGCCGGAATTAACGAAACCAAAAGGTAAACCCGCGGAGCTTCCCAAATTGAACTTTGATTGGAAATCCGGCTGTCCTCCTGTGCTGAGTCCACGCCAGATGGAGCTTCACTACACCAAGCACCACAAGGCGTACGTGGACAAACTCAACGCCCTCGCCGGCGACGCCTTTGACGGAAAGTCCATTGAAGAGATCATCACCGCCGTCGCGAACGCCAGTGATAAGAAGGTCCTCTTCAATCAAGCCGCCCAACACTTCAATCACACCTTCTTTTGGCACTGCCTCGCCCCAAACGGGAGGCCCATGCCAAAGACATTGGAGGGCGCCATCACCAAACAGTTTGGATCAGTGGAAAAGTTTAAAGACGCCTTTGCGCAGGCGGGGGCAAACAACTTCGGCTCCGGCTGGACGTGGCTATGCGTGAATGGGAAAAAGGAACTCGTCATCGACAACACGAGTAACGCGGGGTGTCCGTTGACGGGCGGATTGCGCCCCGTCTTTACGGTGGACGTGTGGGAACACGCGTATTATAAGGACTTCGAGAATCGTCGTCCGGATTACCTAAAGGAGATTTGGGGGGTGGTGAATTGGGAGTTTGTTGGGAAAATGTACGATCGTGCGGTTCAGTAATACCGTTTTTTTTTCTTTTTTTTTGCTATTTGACGTTGAAAGGTTGCGTTCATGTAATCACAAAGAACCAAAAAAAAAAAGACAAATCTGAAATCGAAGTCTTCCATATGCAAAAGAAATTTTTTTTTGTTGATATTTATATGGTAATTCTTGGGCTGGGGAGGGAAGCAAAAAAAACAAAACAAAAAAACAACAACAACAAAAAAAAAAGAAATGAGAAATTTGACGTCCATTTCTCTTTAATCCCATTACTTACGCTTATTTGAAAAATATATATATTTGCGTTTCGCGTCACATTTCTACTCAAAGAAGACTTTTTATTATTTATTTTTGTGAAATGGTTTACAGTGTTCTTTGATTATTTCTTTTTTTTTTTTCATTTTTTCTGGTCGTTTGCTCTCTTTTATTATTATTATTATTAATCCTCTTTGAAAAAAGAAAAAAAATCCCTTGACTGTGGAAAAATAATCTGCAAACCGGAAATAAAGTAAAACTCTGTTTGAAAGAAAGAAAAAAATGAAAAATTCAAATCAAGCAAAACAAAATGCAGATAAAACAAAAGGAATCCAAAAAGTGATGCTGAAGCGCACTGCAAAGAGAAATCGGACGAGAGAGTAAAACTTTTTTTGGTTTCCTTGTTTTCCTCATCCCTTTTTCATTTTACCCGAATGCAAAAGTCATAGAAAGCATTTTTGAATATATGAATGCACTTTTCCAAATATATATATATATATATATATATATATATATATATGTATGTAAATCTGTATGTAACTTTTTATTCTTTATTTATTTGTTTTTATTTGTTTATATATATATATATAAAGGGTATATAACTAAATATATATACACTTACATTGAAGAAACCGAAAGGATTGTTTTTTCTCTCAGCAAGGCTTGTGAATTGGAATACGTACATATACGCATACACACACATAAACATATATATATATATATATATATATATATATATATATATATTACAGAGATTATTATTAATCTAATAAACGATTGATTCCACTAGTCGAGATGCAGGCTCAGATGATACTTGGGCAAGCGATGGAGCGTTATGCCATGCTTGATCTCACCAACGCTGTCCTCGAGCAGTGTTGGGACATCTGCTACGATCGGAACCTCACCCGTCAAGAGCTCATTGAGGGCGACCTGCCTGACAGCAACGTGCGAAAGATGGAGGCGTGTCAGCGGAAGTGCATTGCGAGACACTTTGAGGTGATGAAACTAATGAATGAGGCGCGTGAGATTCGGGAGAAAGAGGCCATGCAGGGACTCCCGCCAGGTTCACTTGGCGCGTAAGTAACACTATGCGTAATATTAATACCAAAAAAAAAAAAGAATGTTTTTTTTTTTTTTTAGTTGGATCTTTGTGTTTGTCTGTGTGCTAGTTGCTGTGGTTGTTGTTATTACTATTATTGGGTCTCACGTCAACATTTTAAAGAGAGACAAAAAAAGAAAAAGAAAATCTGTTACAATTTATGCACTCTCAATAGAGAAAAGAAAAAAACTTTGTTGTGTAAAAACAAAAAAAAATGGATATTGTTGAAAAATAATTCTGTTCTTTTTTTCATCTATGTTTTTTTTTTTTTTTAGAGAAAAAAACATGTACTTTTACATGCCTATTTAATGAAAAAAAAAAAACATGTTTTTTGGACGATTGGTTTTGGATAGTAAAATTTCCCTTTCTTTATTTTTACTTTTTTTTGGTTTCCTCTTTGTTTGTGCCTTCACTGTTTCAAAGTAAATTAAGAAAACACATACCGTTACTCATCACCTGGTGCTTCTTGTGGTGATCAAATCACAGACACCAAAATATTTATTTACATTTTTTATCATTATTTATAAATAGTTTGTTGTTAAACAAACACGAAGGAACACATAAGGAAACAAATAAACTTTTAAACGCGTTGCACTTCAACAACAACAACAACAACAAAAAACTAGAAAGCATGACGGATCGACTCCGTGCGTCCCTTTCCTCGTACTTTGCGCGACACATGAATTCGGGCGATTGGGTGAGTTGCCTGAAAGCACTTCACGGCAGCACCGCAAGCGGCACGCCCCTCCGCGCCATTCCATTCGAAAAACTCCTTCCGTTTCTCCTCTCCCACGGCCAGTGGGAGGCGGTGCTCGGGTTGGGCCGTGCATGGCTTCCATCGGACCCGACGCACGCGGCGGTGGAGAGCAAAGAGGCGGAGACGCAACTCTGCGCCCATTTGCTGCGCGCGGCGGTGGTGCATGCGAAGAGTTGGCCCTTCGCCACCGCTTTGGTGCAACGCGCGATGCAACGAGGACTTCGACTCCCAACAGAGACCCTAAAAGAGACGCTCGCGGCGGTCGAGCCATGGCAACGGGATGCGGATCATGAAAAGGGCGTCAAGGGAGGGACACACTTAACGTCCTCATCGGATTTGGCGGCGGCGGAGGGGCGGCGAGATGCGATTCGGTTAATGTGTGATTTACTCGCGGCGGATTTGCATCGTCGGGTGGATGTGGCGGCGCGGGAATTGCGTCCCGCGTGTGACGGGGTGTCGCTTCAATCCGATCTCATCGACGCCACACGTGCGGCGGTGCATGGCGTGGGCAAAGATGGACACGGGGATGCGGCGTTATCGCGACTGCAAGCACAGCTTCAGGCGAGTTTTACGCATACATGGATGAGTGCTGTGTACACCGTTTTATCTATTTGGTACGAAAATGTTGAGAATCTCTCCAAGTTGCCCATGGAGATAGCGACACCGCTATTAGATTGGACTCTCAAATACATATTCGACAGAGGCATTATTTCCCCACCCCCTGCTGGAGCAAAAGGTCGCTATGTAGCCCATCATTCAAAGATGAATACATGCACAGAGTTGGATTATGGTCCAGTAGCAGTAGCATGGTGGAAGCGAATGGTGGAACAAAATGCGATGATGGAGATACCAAAGTGGGAGGCTGTGGCGCGTCTGGCTATAGCACAATTAGAGCAACGAGAGGCGGAGTGGAAAACACGATATGATTTACAACAACCCAAACAGGAACAAAAACGACACCAACAAGAATCAGCTACACGAGATCCATTACACGAGCCTCCTCAGGAAGAGGAAGAGGAGGTAATGTGTGAGTCTCGTGTTGCCTATCGTGTGCATGAGGATACCATTCCGGTGTGGCGTTTATTGACAGCCGCTCGTTTAGCTCTTACGCGCCGCCCAACACCAAATGTATTGACGAGTTGTGAAACATCAAGCAGTGTACAAGTAATCGAGTCCGCTCTACGCATGCTTCTTCTTCATGGTGGCCTTGCTCTCACAGATGGCAACGGGGTGGAGTGTAAAGCCCTCGAGACGGCCTTGTCCACAGTTGTGGAGTCCCTACTCCACACATATGCGGAACTGTGTAGCGAGGAGAAAGCTGCCGAGACTTCTGCATTGCCTTCCCACACCCTTGAGGTTGGACGGGCATTGCTGTGGGATAGTGTCCTGTTTCCAGATACAACGAAGCCGCCTTTGTGTTATGTGCCTTTTGCCAAACGAGATAAGTGTGTGGTAGCGTGGCAGTCTATTCTCCGCCTCGTCTTTCACGACGCGCGTAACTTGACGGTTTGGTTTAAGAACGATAAACAGCGCCAATGGAGTGCGAGTGACGTGGACACAGATAAAGTGGATGCTGAAGTACATCGATATAAAGTGGCCGAAACATCGACGCACAATGTTGGGAATAGAAAAGATCCTGAGTCTCGCGGTCGACGTCGACATCGCCATGCACATTCATTATCCTCTTCAGCATCATTATCGACCAAACTTGATGCCGCAGCTCTGTCGCAGCTGATGCGACTTATACTTTTTCTTGGCTTGCCAGGTAACCAAACATCCATGTCGTATCGCCTCATTCCGGGACTATCCGAGTTGTTAGTGCGAGTAGAAGATTTGTACACGATCGGCGAATCTCTGTTTTCCTCGAATGCGGAAATTTGCACTTGGCGTCTATTTCTGTCATCCTTGCCTCAAAGTAGTGTGACGCCATTGCTGCGTCATGTGGCAAAGGTGAAGGTGGACAAAGGGTCACTACAATCCGTGGCTCATGTAACGATTGTCGCATTGATGCATGAATTCATTGATAATGGATTTCCTGCGTCTGAGGCGACTGCCTCGGCTGAAATGCTCTTGCAAAACGTCACTACACGCACGGAGGCATGGCGCGTAGCTATGGAGCTTTTTAATTTGTCTCCAAAATCTATTTGCCAACAACACAAGGAGAACCAATGGGTTTTAGGTGAATATGATTCTCCTATTCTTACACCCACATCACTCGTAGACTCTGCCAAGAGTACAATACATAAGACAACTGTGCAGTGTGTGTTAAATACACTTGTACGTGACACCACGGTACCGCGTTGGAGTGAAGCGCTTCAGGTCGTGGAAACTCTTCAAAGGACGAGGTCTTTCGGTGCTAACCGTTTACAAGGTGAAGATCAATACTCATTAGAAAAGGATGCTGTAAGGGAAAGTGAGGAACATTGGACCCCGTTAAGCGAGACGGAACGTATTGATTTATATGAGACGATTGCCCCGATGCGAGAACGACGTCATTGGCGGGCGGCGTTGGAATTGCTTGATACGTATCGTGCCACACGTCGCAAGTTGGGACCGAGTGATTTGGAGTGTTTCGCCTTTGCCGTTGCGATTGGACCCCTTGAGGTGAGTCGTCAATTCTTTCGCATACTTGGACCCCAAGGGAAGTGTAAAGGTATTGCGCATGCTGCGCTTGTGGCGGCTGCACGACAGGTAAAACGCTTCATGGTGCCTTTACGAAATCATCAACATCAACAACTACAACAACAAAGAGGGTATAAAAAGCAACAACAAGATTCACATAAAGGAGGAATCAACGAAGGTAAAGGAGGGCGACAAGAGAATCTGGTAGAAGATGAGGCGGTGGTGCAAGAACGTCTTTTTACACTCTATGAGGCAGCACGTGTGGCGGAGTTAGCGCTTAATGCGTGGCCAAAGTCCATAACGGATGAGTCAGATTTTGCTTTCATCTGGGGAAAAGTGCGAAATGCCTGCGCTAGAGACGACAATGCAGCTCGTTTGATGATGTTTCGAACTGGACTGTATGACGCACCCCTTGCGAAAACTGCCTTGCATGCTCTCGTACATGAAGTGGCGCTGTGTCACTCTGCACATGACTCGGCAAGTGCCGCAAAAGCATACCGTTCTTTTAGAGAACACTTTGCAGGGATGATTGTTCCTGATGATACAATGTTGCAATTATTAGAGCTTTGTGAGACGGCTGTGCACGAGTCTGGAGATGGTCAAGGCTCTGTTAGTGTAGCATTCCTCTGTTCTGTGCTACAAGATGCCTTGTCCATGCATGATATATCCTCTACAAGCTCATCAGGTGTAATAGAGAGTTCGTTGAATAAGTTCGCTGAAGATGTGTCAAACGATTTTCTTCACGCCGTTTGTGCTGTAATTTTTCACCAATCCCCACCTTCACCCCATACGATGCGGCTCTTACGTCTAGTGATTGCGCATGTTTCTCGGTATCCAACCCACCTTGCATGTGGTTTACCCGAATTGGTGAATGTCATAAGTCGACTTCTTCCATGTGCGAGTGAATCTGTGGCGGCACTTACGGAGTGCATTCACACTCTCTTAGTGCGAACTCAGTCTATTGCGGATGTCCCTGTTGAGTCGTTGATGTTACTTCGCGTACTACAAGCATGCCTTTCGATTGAACCTATTAGCGCTACATCCTTGGCCATGGAAAACGTCACAACAACGACAACAACAACAATTGTAGCAACAACAGGTTGGGATCCCACTTCGCTCGTGTTAACAAATGATGAATCAAGTTTCGCACATGCCAAAGATCTTTTGGAGCACACGATTGGTCGTGAACTAGATGCCGTCTTGAAGACTGCGCAATTCGAATCACAATGGACTGTCTGTGCCACAGCTATTGAGGTGCTTCCACTTGTGTTGAGTCGACGATATCACGGAGCTGTGCCACTGACAGCTCTTCTTGCTGCTGTGACGGTAGCGACGCGATGGCTTCGCTCTACACCACGAGAGATATGTGATGCTTCTTCTCCCATGCGAGCTTTCACCGCCACGCTGCGTCTTGTGCATTCGTTTCAATCCCATCACACGGCCTCACAGCTGGCTCTTGCAGCTACGCCTTCGAGTTCCATGTCGATAACGTTTTCTGCAGACCTTAGGCGGATGGCAAACGATGCAACACGTCAAATGTGTTTTATTGTGCATCGCTTCTCCTCGTGGGCTTTGCTATCATTTCAGATGGAAAGTACACAAATTCAATCTCGTCGCGCCGTCACTGTCAAGAAGACATCAAGGTCGACATTCACTACGGATTCTACCGCTATTGCTACGATTTCAAGTAATAATAACAATAACCATGATCGTGGGCTTATTATGAATTCTATAGCTTCTTCTAATGCGGGCAAATTCACAACAAGAAAAATTCAAAGCGCGGTTTTCACATTTGAAGACTTCATTAATAGCACTACAGAATTCATTGTTGGGTCTGCAGGTGTGTATGCTGCTTGGAGGGCACCGTCACTATCACTCTCTTCATTGTCCTCATTCTCCGTATCAACAGTTTTGCCTCTTTTGGAGCTCTGCCGACGACGGCTCCTACGCGTTTGTGAGTCGTTACAACGACTGGTGTTATCTTTTTCCAATTTTGAAGAAGATTTAGTCTCACCAAAGATGCAGCTTCCAATAGTGGATAAATTACTTCGTGCGAAAGATGGTGAAGCCCTCGTGTCAGAGCAGTTTCGCACCATTATAGGAAAATTTCATGATTCTCATCCAAAGCCCCTTGCAGAAATAATAAATGTTATGGCACTTCTTGAAGTAGGCGGCGCGAAATTGGGTAAAGAAGATTTTCATCTTGCTTCTCAAGCTGTCTCAAAAAACACAGCAACACATTCCGCGGGTGTTAGCGATGCATTTCTGCGTAGTCGTGTGGTATCAAGGGCTGCTCAATTTGGCTCGGAGGTGGCTGTTCGTCAGGTTATTGGCCCCAATGGTGCTCATCTTCTCACTGCAGAGGAAAAGGAGACAACGGTAGAACTTACAGAACTCATCGTTTTTGCGTCTCTCGCTGATCCCAATCATGCAAAGCGCATGGATGTGTGCGATTTCATGGAACGTGTGGGGGCAATTGCGCCGTGTCGATGGGATTTGGCATGCGCACTGGCTTTGTGTTCTCCACTTACAAATGCTAACTCTCACGAACCAGGCAATGCGACTCAAGCGGAATCACTTCGTCAACGGCTTGCTATAAGTTTGCAATCTTGTGGCTCCTGGCCTCCTGGTATGGCACTTTCAATGCTCCTTTTTGTCTACAGTAGTAATAAAATCAATCCCATGAATGGGACAGAAAAGGTTCAAAAGTATAACATGAAAGAGGAGTACCCAAAGTTACTTACTGCAATGGTTGAACTTGATGCATCGCGCATGTGGAACACACTAACACCGGGTGTGCGTAGTAGTAGTAGTAGTAGTAGTAGTAATAGTAATAGTGGTAGTACGAGTTGGTTTAAAGGGACAACATTGCTACATACTTTTGTGTCACAACAGCAAAACCTCACGACGTCGGCTGCAGCGTTGCTCTTGGGGAATTTACTCACTCAAATAGAGGATACTGGTAAAACCGAATCCGTGCGACAGCACGTCTTTATGGCGCTTTTTACTAGTAGCTCATCTGTACAATATATTGTACTTTCTGAATTAACTGGAAAGGATCGCTTCTTCTCCCTTGTGCGTGATTTTGCTCTATGGCTTTCTCCTTTAGCATGGTACCAGCTACCCATGTCAACACGTCTATTACTTTTACGGGTGCACGCATGTCGTCCAGATAAAGGGGAGGCGGTTTCTCTTGTAGCCTCCTCACGTGCAGTGCAACTCGCGCGCAAGAAGTGTCATGAAGCTTCTTGGTGCATGCAAGTTCAAAAAAAAGGTAAACTACCTCTACTGCACTTCCCATTAGCTCTCTTTACTACGGCGCAATTTGGTAAAGATACAGTGGATAGCGAGGAAGTCATGGCTCTTCGTCTTGCTTCACAACATCATTCAACTTCCTTGGAAGAGGGTTATTCAGATAAGTCCCTCTTCATGGTGGCTCCGACCGGTTTTACAAGTATGCAATATGCATATGCTGTTCCCCTATCTTCGTCACAAGATCGACGGCTTCTCCTCTTGCTAGCATGTGGCGCATCCATGGCGGAGCTTGCCGACTCTCTTGCTCCAACTTTAGAGTCACAATCACCCATGGCTATAGCTACCCTGCGCGCGGCATGGAATGTGATTCTCATTCGTCGTACAGAGTTGGCATGGGAGGAATACAATGATCACCATGGGTCAACACCACCTGTTCCATCGGATGAACCACTCACAACTCGAGTGGCAGGAATGATGCTCTTTGCGCTAACGGCATCATCATTGAACTCTGGTTCTCCTGCAAAGGTCACACCAACCTCGTTTTCACCGTCTGCGGAAGCACACGACCTAATGATCGAAGTTCTAGTCCATAGCATGGAAAATATTCTGCGTGGTGGTAATGGGACGTGTGATGAACTTTCCATTCGTACTCACTTTGAAAC
Organism: Trypanosoma mega; assembly: GCA_030849715.1. Classification (NCBI taxonomy): domain Eukaryota; phylum Euglenozoa; class Kinetoplastea; order Trypanosomatida; family Trypanosomatidae; genus Trypanosoma; species Trypanosoma mega. The sequence goes on along the minus strand of JASANV010001524.1, from coordinate 12,532 downwards.
AATCGCCGCTACTACAGCCTCCGGATTACAAACGATGGACTCGGACACACTCATTAAAGCTACTTATCAATTTTTAAAGTATTCTACGGAGGATACAAAGTGGCTCTCCTTTTGGCCACCACTTGCGCTAGAGATGACACGGTGTCGTGATTACATTAAGCATCTTCTGCGTTACTCCGGATCGACAAGGAGGGAGATGCATATCGCCAAACCTTGTATTCGTTTGCAACATCCATTAGCTGTTGTATGGATGATGCGGCAGCAAGTGGCGCTAGCGCCGCGTCTGGCGACGGTACACCGACCAAACATGAAACTCCTTCATATGATGCGTTCATTTATTGAATCCGGTGTGGCTATCTTTTCAATGAATGCAAACAAAGACACATCTCCAGTCTCCCTTAAAGTGCCCAGTACGATGAAGGAAAAGAATCCATTGGGTTTTCGCCTCCGCGGTACAGGTGCGGGAATTGTGGTGGATGCCTTTCTAACCCTCATTCTCAAACCTTGGCCCACTGCTGGTAATAAAAGAAATAGTCGTGACAACCATGTTGTGCGTCATGTGGTCGATGCATTGTTTCCCCGCGGGGAAGCAGACCAAGAGCAGGCAGGCATGATGGAACGAAAAGAAGAAGATGACCATAATGAAGAAAATGAAGGAGATACCAACAGCATCGCATTTCTTCTCGGTTATGTGCCTGTAAGTCGTCGTGGCTTGCAGTCTCTCGCTCCGTTACTTGTGCTACGCGATGGCCTAGACCGTCGCCGAACCGCCACAGTGGAACATGTTGTTTCTCTCCTTCAGTTGGAACAACAACGCAGGGCAGCTCGTTGTATTGTAGCGAAGGAAATAGGAATGCCACTCTCTCGTGTTCATATTGGTCACCAACAACGTGATTGGGATCTACAGGTACTCCTCCTCTTTTTTCTTCGTGCCTTTGTGTCGACATTAACGATTACAAATCCTCTTGGCTGGCATGGTGAACGACAATCTTCTCTTGACATGGCCTACACCACCTTGATAGACTTTATGCGATTGCGACTGGATGAAATGGGTGAGACCCTCATTCTCTCGCGCGCGATTCGAGTAGAGCTAGAACACCTTTTTGGTCCAAATGGAATACATATGATTTATACCGCTACTACCACAGTTTCCGCCGACAAAACTAAAGCATCCAACACAACTACTACATTAGATACGAGTAGCCCTAAAGGAGACACAATTAAGGATGAAGACAATCTTTCACTAAGGCAACTCTTAAATTTCTTTAATGGGAATTGGATACGACCGTCACGACGACGGAAGCGTCAACTGTGGGAAAACATGGAGGAATTACTCCGTTCATATCGTCCACCCCATGCAAGGGATGTTTTGATCCCGAAAGAAGAGACCGACGCCATCATCACAGAATATATTACCACTAGTACGACTACTACTACTACTACTAATACTATGCTCTCTACTAAATTCTCTCCCTCTTCTGCCGCCATCGGTTCGGTTGAAGGAATCTTGTCTGATATTTTAACTCTGGTGAAGAAAGTGGCGCGGGCAGACGCCATGACACCTTCACCGTCGCTGCTACTTTCAACATTTGATTTAGCTTTAGAGGATGGAAATGGTTATGGTGTTCGTACAGCGCTGCACATTTTTATCTTGACGGCCCCGTTTACAGTAGTCTCTACGCGCATGTTGGAGAGTGTACTTGCACTATTGGTGGCACTGTATGCCTCAGGAATAGGTACCAATCTGGGTAATCGTGATAAAGTTAAGGACACGGAGCTTGTAATAGATATAATGGATCTTATTCTCCGTCGTTTGCAATACGTTCCACTAAATACACCAGTAGCCATTTCTTTGCTTTTCGAACTGTACGCAATTGTTTCCTCGGAGGACAACACTATTAATACGCATTCTACAGGAAATAGTAGCAGTGATAAGATGATCGCTTTGCGTCACGCATTAATTTGGCGATGTGCTGTGGAGTCGAGTCGTATGGCATGCGCCATACTCGATACTGTCCTCGCAACGATTCAACCGAATACAGCTGCAGCTGTGCAGCGCGGTTGCTTAGCCTTTCTTTTGCAAGACCACTCCCGAATACACTATGATTCCCCTTTTGTGTATCTTGGCAGCTACCTTGACACTTTGCTGTCAAATGGTGATGAAGGGTCTGACTTCGCATCCAAGTTTATCCTTTCTTTGGAGTCAACCAAGGAGGGAAGTCGTGTACCATGGCGTCGTCTTTATGCTCTCCTTTTTCAATCTTACTTTTTACACAGTACAACGAAAAGCACTGTGGCAAAGAATTGGAGGGTACGGATGTGCGTGTTACTTCTCGAACGTACACTTCCTCCGAGTCAGACTTCAACTGGTTTGTCAATCTGGAAGGTGCCTAAAATGAGTGATGGTTTACGTGAGATGTGGAAAAGATTACTTGGGGAACTTCTTCAGACTTTCCCTTCTGTAAAAAAAGATGATACGGTGACGATGGATCGTCTGGCTGCGGTCCTTCTTCGCGCTATTCACATTGCGCAACCACCAAACGAATGGCTGATAGTACAAGAATTGATGCAACGTGTTGTTGTACCACAGCTCACTCCTGCAGGGAAACGCTGGTGGCGCAATGAGACGACTGTTGTTTATCATACCATGCAATACATAATCAAGTTCTGTGATGCTACAAGTGTTCCTCTGTCTGAGCACATTTTCTTTTTGAAACAGCTCGTTCAATTACACACAAGCAGAGGGGTCCAATTACTTCCGTCATCCTCCTCTGTGTCGTCAACTTCCTTGGTGGAACCATTGCTTCCAGAGGTACTTGCACGCCGTGTGAGTGTTATCACATCCTTCACACAAAATCTACATGGTCATCCATACCTTTGTTGGGACGATGCTATAACACTTCTTGGATTCTTAGACAGCCTGGATAAGACCTTTGTCCAAGGTGAAGCCAACGAAACACCACTACAGCATGTAAAAGATTCACTTTTCGAGTCTGTCATGTGTCGACTTTACCGGCGACATGCATATGAGGATCTCCTTCGCTTTGTTGAAGCAGCGCAACTACATCACTGTCGTGTACGTGGTCGTGAACCACTGGAGTGGTTGACCCGTGCTGCCTCTATTGTGATCGCCCCAACAAGTGGCTTGACAGACGTTTTGCAACTCCTAACCGGCACTTCAGTAGGAAAAACACTGGATGACATTTTACGTGAGCAGTCCAACATGTTCCTGGAGGAACGAGCAAAAATGCTGCAGGATCTTTTACTCACGAACAGACTCATGGAGGCCGCAGCTGTAGCTCGTCAAACACCGCCACTTTTACACTCACAGGAATTTCAAACAGCATGCTTAGAGTTGTCACGTCGCGGTACGTATGAGTCCATTGTGCGTTTTTATGACGAACTTCTACACTCTGTAGAGACGGAGCAAGTGAAAGTGACGACTCCTGACACAAATGGGAAGATCACAAGACCTTTGTATGACACGGAGACACAATCATGGGTGGAGGATCCATCCCTGTTAACACATCTTCCATATGCCACACTTCTTGTGGCACTTGAAGCTTTTGTTACATTTTGTTATACATCAGAGGATACGAATGGTAATCGTTTACCAAGAGTGAGACTTTTTGTTACCGCCGCCTGGATTCGTCAAGCAAGTCGTGTGGTAAGGGCACCAAACATTGAATCACGGGACAAGGACATCATAAAGGAGAATGATAACAATGATAATGATCATGGACCATTTTCTTTAACCCCACCGTTACGGAATGCACTTACTGAGACATTCCGTTGGGCGAGGGATGCTGGACGAACCGATCTTCAAATATTATCGGATGCTGTTCGTGATGCGGTTCAGGGGGACGAAAAAATTGGCAACGAAAACCATTATGGAAAGGCTAGAGCATTTTTTACGGCATTATTCAATGAGCCTGTCGTGACACGTTTACTTGTGCAAACCCTTTCAGGGGCTTTTCCAGCATCTGCAACCATGTTGTGCCAAGTTCTACTCCGCTCTTCAACAGGAAGAAGCGTAGAAAAGACAAAAAATACAGAAACGGAAACCGAGGCAAATGTCATTGCAGAAGTGGAGGAATGGACTCTTTATCTGCGGTCTACAGCAATGTATAATGCTTCACTGACACACGCCGACATGCATTGTCGGGTTCTTTTGGCCGATAAATCCCCTCATGAGGGTCAGTCAGCACTTCTTCGCTGGCGTGACGCCATCCTCTTTCGTAATGGTGATGCTCCGTCTGTGGCAGGGAGTGAGGCGCCACAGACTTCCACTGAAAAGGATTCTATGGACACAAACTGTCCACCTTGGGTGGAGTCCTTGACATCCTATTGTGCCTGTCGAATGTATATAGGTCATAGTGGAGCTGAAGGGGCTCACGCCGCGCGTCTGACCGAGCTTATCACAGCCAGTGGTTCCCTCTCCGTTGCCCTCCGCGCAGCACGAGATGCTTTTCTTGAATTACCCTCACCTTCCAGGGGCGATCGCTTCCACAAGAATCAGAGAGGATCAAATGATGGAAAAATAATCCAGGAAGCCATTTTGCTGCTTAGCGACGCCTTGTGTGGGATGAAACGGCAAACTGTACAACTCATCTCGTCATGGTCTACATTTGACGATGGCACAGCCACTTCCATTCTTCGTGAAGTTACCGCAGACCTTAGCGACCTCAACCTATTTGTCCGGGATGCTTTCACTCAGATTGTGCGGCATCAGCGACAAGTAGACTATGCTCTGGATAGTGAAATGATCGTTGCCGCTCAATTGATTCGTTGTCTTACAGTAGCACCATCCATCGATATGTGGCGCTCTACTGTACATCAAATACTCGCCGCACTCTCTCCATCGCAACGATATGAGCATGGGATTTCACTACGAGACGCTGTGATGGAAAGTGCACGACACTCCTTTGAGCTCCTTCATGCCCTAAAGATGAATCCTATTCATTCAGAAAGTGTAGAATCTCTCTCGGAGTCCTGTCACGTTTTCTGGCGTGATGTCTTTGATATTGTGGTGTCGCCTTTGCGACACGAGGAGAGTCTTCTTGGTGGGGATATGTTTGCTGTCTCCGATCACACCCAACGTCGTACAGCTATGAAAAATTTGGAAACCCTTATCTTCTGCGCAAGTCTTGCCGGAAATGAAGAGATGAGTAGTAGCAGCAGGACAAAGAGAAATGGTCGTCAAGAAGTTATTTCAGCCATGCGTGTAATATGTGATTTAGCGATGCGCCGTAACGCTATTCCCCTCACTGAGGAATCCAAGGCACTCATAAAGATGTGTTGTATTCGTGCCCAAGGTCCTGCGTGGCGTGGAGTATTTGAGGAACTTACTGGGTTTGCACCAACCACTGCCCGTCGTGTGAGTACACTTTCTAAGGAGGAGGAATCGTCGCAACAACGCCGCCTACAGAGCGCGTTGGACTCCGTTAGTGATGCGGTACAAGGGATGAAACTCCTACGTGACACCCGTGAGACTGGCGCCCGTCTCAAAATGGAACATTACAGACGTATTTTACAAATTTTAGAGATTCCCTACAAGGAAGATAAGTCACATCCATGGCCTAACCGTGAGACAACAGTAGATATGGGAGGTACAGTGATGGAGTTACACTTTGCCATGCTACAAGATGGTGTCTCACCTGCAACACACATGGTTGAGCAGTCCTTGCGATTGCTTCGTTCACTCCCATTGCAAGTGCTCCAATACGCACAAGCTCTCACACTCCTTCTGCCCGTCACAAACCGTCGTCATCGACCACAGAAACAACACCTACATCGACAAGAGGATGAAAAACAACAAGGTGGATCCCAGTCACATATCGAAAACGATAGAAAAACGGATTTGCCTGAAAACTCTAACCCTATGGTTCTCTCCACGACGATAGTGGAACTTGTAACGAATGCGGCGTTACAATTACCAACTGCGCTTCGACAACTTCTACTTACACGTGACGAGGCGCATGAGGGTCTTTCTATGCTTGCCGCTTTTGTAAATTGGGCCTGTGGTTTTAGCCGAATTCCATGTCTTGAACGACGTGTTATGGAGTCTATTGTAGCCTTACTCTGTGCAAATCCTGATTCTGTGCTAGATGCAGTCGACCCTGGAACCTGTAGTGGATGTGAAGATGCATACACAGACTTATTTCGTACCATGGTCGCTGTGCGTGGAGGTGAAACAATTCATTTTGTGGAACACATGATAGCTTCGGCGGATGATGCAGCGCTCGATAAGCTTTACTTTACTCGTGGACAAAGCAGTGTGGTTAATGCGACAGCAAAGAATACATTTGCCCTTGCGGCTTTGCAACTCGTGTATCGACAAGTCTCCGCGCACCACACATTGCATGTCTCGGCGGAATGGCTTGTGCGACTCTTCGCCGCTTCCTCTGCTGGAATGGAAGTGATAAATGCGACGGGAACATTTGTATCCAACGAGAGGATATCGTCTTCCCTGCACCAACTCAGTCGTTTGGCAAAGATCACCACACTCGTTTCACCAAGGCTTCGCCAACGCTTGGCACTCGCTGTGGCAGAACAGACAACACTATGGCATTTAACCTTCCGAAGTGGGGGAAGAGTTGGGGGTCATACTGTTTTAAGCAATACAGGTAATCAAACTACAAAACGGGATGAAAGTGAACTACAAGCATCGCATATTGTGCGAGTTGTCTCGAAAGTCTACCAACGCATCCGTCTGGAGTTTTCCCCTTCGGATGCAAGTGCGTTGAGTGAGTTATTAGCCCCAAAATCTTCTCTTGAACTTGAACTTAAGGGGGAAACGGCGGCAAAAAAAGAAAAGGGAAATTTGGCAAAAAATGTCCCGAAATCGACTTTTGATGCTACAAATGGAGAGGAAGAATGGGAAAAAACGGCGGACTTGTTCGAATTCCTTATTCGCAATGCACAACCTCACGCTGACCTTACAACTCCATTTACGGTACTTATGGAACAACTGTGTGATGCTGGACAAAGCAGTAAAGCCGTGCGCTATGTTGCCTTGGCAACAACAGAGACGACACATCTTGAGGAAAATAATAATAATAATTCAACGGAGGATTTGAACAAGTTGCTTAGGCGACATGTGGTGGTTGATTGTTTTGTGTTGCGCAAACTTGTTGATACGGAGAAGCGTCTTCGAGGAAGTGTGCCCCACCCACTCGCACGCGTTCAAACACCACAGTTTGGATATATGGCACTTCGGTTGTTATGGAAAGAGTTACAGAATTGGTGTAAAAACGTGGAAAACGTACACGATTCACAAAATGTGAAGTGTATAGTGCCATCTGTGGCATCATTAGCTGTCATGAAGGATATTCGACAGGAGCTGACTGAGCATTTTTAGATGGAGTGAACGAAAGAGTTTAGGTAAACACTGTCACACACGCACAAAAAAAAAAAAAGGTAATTTCAAAGATCATAAACGGTGGGAAAATATCAAAAAGCCAGCAAAGAAGAGAACTTGATTGTACATAATTTATCCACACATGCGGCACAAGACTGACAAAACGAGAAAAAAAAAACTCAAACAAAGTAACAATAGGGAAGCAGTACTCACAGAGGTTTTTCTTTTTTTTTGCTTTTTGGAAAAAGAGTTTGGGATATCAAGCTCAAGTTTTTGAACGCAGAGGAAGAAACAATTTCACACACAAAAAAGGGGGCATTGATCCACAATAAGCATAGTGGTAATAACAAACAAGCATCCAAAAAAGGAAAAGAAAAAAAATGCTTCTTCTTTAAGGAATTTTTTTGCTCTTGTTCTTTTGTTTGAATAGCAAAATGAAATTTATCTATACGCATACGCTTTATTTTACTTTGTTCTGCATGTACAAGAAAATACCTTTTCTTTTCTCCTTCTTCTTTTTTTTTCGATATCAATACACAGGAGACTTTAGCAAGAAATTAATAAATACATTGGTGGAATCATTTCATGTTCATTAGGTTCAAATAATAATAAAAAAATAATAATGAACATTTGAATTTCTTTTTTTTTCCTCTCTCTTTTTGAGAACCTTTTTTTGTTTTTTGTTTTGTCTGCTTTTGAGACTAAGGCGCGGAGGTAATTGTTAGGTAAGAAAATACTGTTTGTTAGAATATTGTATAAGAAAAGTTTTTATACAGTGGTGTCTGATATTTTCGCGGTTGGATACCTTTCGCGTCAAACGGTGATGAACGCATAACTAAAGCGTTGAACAGAAAGACACCTTCGGCGCAAACACTTTTTAATTGCGTCAACGACTATAACACGGACAACAATAATTACATCTTCAAGAGAAACAAGCAGAAGGTGAGGTGATTGATTCTTTCGGTGAAGTGGGAGGGGGAAAGTGAATGATAAGTATAGTCTTTCATTTTAAATTCATGAAACCTTAACAAACAGATTTGGCGGTTGTGTTTTCTGATTTCCGAACGAACGCGCACATCGATTGCGAGTCGTATAATGAAAGTCTCGTAAGTGTTCCTCGTGAAAAGGACTTTTTCGTTCCACTCCTGCAAGCCGTACTATGATGTTGTGTTGTCATTATTGCCAAATAAAGCACCAAACCGTATCAGAGCTATGACATCAGCATCGCTGATATGCTGAAAAGAAGTGGAGAGGACTTCTCTGCCGACACGTGCACGTAAATGTGAGGAAAAATGAAAGACCAACACGGAAAAACGTAAAGTCAACACAAGCTAAAGTAATCTTGAAGAATAACATCAAAAAATGGAAAAGGTGGTATGAAGTAATCAAACGAAGGAAGAAAAGGAAAAAGAAAACAAAGAAAAGAGAATCAAAGAGAGAGGGAGAAAGGCACGAATTTTTACCGAAAGCAAAATTAATAGTAATGATTTCATAAAAAGAAAGAGAAAGCAATTGTCTCTAAGTTACTGTTTCGTTTCTTTTTTTTGCTTGCCCTCTGTGTGTGTGTGTGTGGTTCTTTTCGTGTAGTCAAAGAATGGTACTGATGGTATCTGTAAATTCTGACTGTTTCCCACTCAAGCTTTTCCACAGGAAACCTTCTCATGTGTTTTGCTTTCAAAAAAAAAAAAAAAGAACATTATCTCCTCGTTGGCTATTGACGTATACAGACATCTGACGTGTACGTGAGAAACAGGTACTATGTATGCCTACATAAAATTTTTTTGTGTTCTATCTATTTGATGATAACACAACAAATCTTTCCCTTTTTTATTATATTGGGGACGGAAGAAGGGGTATTCGTTGATTACTTCTTTTTTGGTGGAATAAAAGTGAAATGGAAGTGAATATTACAACATCCATTCTTTATTATCCTTAATGCAATTATGGAGGTAATGCAACAACTTACAGTAGTGGATAAAAGCAAAGAAACAAGTTTTATTTTTGAAAACCAAAAAAAGTGAAAGTAAAAAAGAAGGAGCCATTTTTTTTTGTTCTTGTTTTTTTTGTTCGGATTTAAGTACTACATTTTGGATTAGTGTCGCTTATGTAAAGATTACGAGCAACGCGAATGCTTCTGACATCATTCGAGCGTGTTTTTTTTTTTTTTGTGTGTGTGTGTTTGTTTGTTTGTTGTTATTGTTGATACCTTTCCTTTCCAATTCACCAAAGCCCGCTCTTTGTGTAAGTGAATTTTATCAGTTTTCTTTACTAATTTTTTTTTCTTCTTCTTTATAGTGCTACGTTATGTGTTCTGACATTATTTTATTTTATTCTTTTTGCTATCGCGACTGGATACGGCCTGAAACTTCTTTATTATTATTATTTCTTTGTTCACTACGTCTTTTCTTTAGTGCAGAAAGTAATTGAAGAGTGGCAAAATATGCAGGTGTAGAGTAACTGAGCACAAAATAGTAAAGCATTCCTATATATAAATATTGCTTTGAAAGTAATGGATTCGGTGGAGGCACAATTGATACATATTTACATCTATTTCTTCTTCTTTTGATGCTCTTTACCATTTTTTTTTTTCTTCCACACAATGAAAGCTACAAAAGACCTTGCTACTGCAATTTTATTTCTTTGCTGTTTTAAATATTTGCTGTTGTGTGAGGCAAACAATAAATGAATACTAAAATGTGATTTGACAAAAAAAAATGCCAACGTAACTGTATTTCCCTCCTTTTCATCCCCCCCTTTTTTTTTTCTTTGGCGTTGTTTGTGTAATCATTTAAGCTTACTGAAAGGGAAATTTTTGCGTTCCAAAGAATTTTGAACAACAACAACAAAAAGGAAGAATGAAAAAATCAATGAGTGAAAGTGCCACAAATGCGAATGCGTGTTCTTTACACTCTGATCTGTTCCCCGAAAATCTTTCACAGGTAGAAGCACCGACAAGAAGGAATACCATACCACATGGTATAACACACAATGAGGCGATCATCAGCCCTCCTACTTTCTCTTCTTTTGAGAGCAGTATAGATCGAAAGACCAACCTCGGCGCGGAAAATGAAGCGAATGGATCCAGCCTTTATCCTGAAATGTCGAAAGAAAACAAAATGAGACAGAGGGAATGTTCCTTCCCTGACACGGGGATAGCTTCTCTCAACAGGCCGATTTTTAATGGAATAGATTCCAATAATAGTCGCCGGGTTTCTATTACCCTTCCTCCTAATTTTTCCTTTTGTGAAACGGGGATTGCAGGTTCCTTTCACGGCTCCAAAGGGCGGGCGTCGATCGTTTCTGAAATGATGAACTCCCAGATTTCAATGGAGCGAATGTCGGTCAAGGAAAGTGATCCAATTCTTTTGAGCTTGAGATTACATGAAAAGTCACAATTGCGCGGCTCATGCTCTATACGATATTGGATATTTATACCCCTCATTTTAATTTTTTTGATACTGTATGTTGCTGCAGTCACCGCCGCAAATGTCACCTCGAGAGATACCTCAAGAGGTGTTCTTAGATCACTTCATGAAATCGTACTTTCCAACGTCCAAATTTCATTCGGACGTCTTACTTTGCAAAAAATGGTGCGAATGACGGTAGCTACAGCAAATATGTTTTTTGCTGATGCCGATGTCTCATCCTCGAAGGATCGCCTCATGCCTATGGAGAATGGGATGATGTCTCACCTTTGCGGTGTTCTTAAAGGAATGGACCCCGAGCAGACCATTGCCTCCATTGGTGTGGTGTCAGTCAACAGAAATCAAGCCGCGATATGTGAGGCTATCCAGGATCAATCGGGAAAATATTTTGGTACAAGCAGCAAGGACGGTTTTTTGCCACTCTTCTACTATGTGGATCCCATTACACTGGAGTACCAGCAGCCATTGGAAATCTACCCTGCCTTGAGTGAGCCTCAACCGATTGATGAGTTTACTATTCAACAACATTTCGACAGTGTAATCGACCTTTGGAACGAGACGATTCACACCGGTGGCACGATGAATCTTACGCAGTACTGGGTATCACCTCGTTTTCCCCTTACGCATGCTGAATTCGTGTATCCATTTGTTGAAACATACGACGATAACACCACCGGAATAGGGTACATTTTTGCCACTATTTTTTTGCGACGGCTCAGGACCAAAGATATGTACAACGCGGACACAACGGGGATACGTGTGATGTATCTGGACGCCAATGCCACAGCAGAGAGAATACAGGTGATTGGGAACAATTGGAATCAACGCCTTGATAATGTGTCTAATGTGTGGACATCGGCGATGCAAGGCGAGCCTATTGAATATACCTATTTGGATACGATTACTGACCCTTTGATGAAGACGGCTGTAAAGAATATTGATGTGCATGCTGTGATTCGAAGTCAAGGTGAGGAAACTAAATTTTTTTTCTATAATGGATATGATGGTTTAATAACAGCAAAGTATTTCGTAGACCCAAATGGATTCGTCACCGTTATGGTTCTGGTGACAACGAGAAGTTTTAACCTTGGTCCTGTACTCACACACCGCAACATTATCATCGGGGTTGGAACCACAGGTGTCGTAATCGTAACTATTGCGTGTATTCTTTTTCTGGAGTTCTGTCTTGTACGACCATTACATAACATTGACAGGTATCTAAAAGGTATAAGGTTTGGAAAAAACGACGGAACAATCGATTTGAAGGTAACTTCCTTTTTGCGAGAGGTAAACGAACTAGGATTTCAGAGTGAACACCTCCGCACATCTCTTGGAATTATAAAGACATACCTGCCCGATCGACTCTTCAACGACTATACCAACAAAAAAACAGACATAAATGAGGGATCACGTTCTATAACGAGCACAGCCAACTTTGGTTCTCTAAATTCCACCCCTTGTACTGTTGTGTATGTTTACTACACTCCAACAAAGTCTAAATTCCCATTAAATGACACAATTGATTTATTTATGAAATCTATCATTGCAAATGTTACTAAACTTGATGGCTGCTTGGAGGTGCAACGACCAGATTTCTGTGTCATCAGTTTTGGAACAAACACAATGATCAACGATGACCCCACAATACTAGCGTTGACTGCTTTGCTTTTCTCCGAAAATATTCGCACAGATATCATCAATAATGACAAGCTCGCCGGACAGTACCGCATTATTGTGGAATCTGGCT